>KV002464.1:854825-891180 GCA_001598015.1 Dorcoceras hygrometricum
ACTAAACAACAATCGCACGAAAACCTTCAAAACGACACCGTTCCAACTTATCTAAACGACGCCGTAGCAACCACCAGCTGACAACAGTTCTCGCAAGCAAAACAACCAAGAGCTGATAGCAGCTCTCTCTTCGAAACAATTCATCTGCTGGTCGCGCGAAATCACTCAAAACGACGACGCATCTACTAATCCAAAACGACGCCACTTTGGTTACGCAAGCATTGCTGCCAACAGCTGATCACTAAACGCAAAGCTCAAAACGCAGCGTTTCAACTAATTCAAACGACGCCGCTTCTCAACGCTTTAGTATTTGCGCGCCTGCTGGTCAGCAGCAACCATCGCAACGCAAATTACTACCAGCAGCAATGGATGCGTCACGCCTACGTCATCATATCTATCGATAGCTCTCGCGACTGATTCCACGAACCATCAGCTGATCACTATTCACAAGCGCCTCTGCTGAAATCAATAGTCAACACTCCAAAATGTTGACTAACGCGTGTCACATCCTCGCTCAATCTCATGCTACGCGCAACGTCTGCCAGCAGCAAATTCAAACTTCAAAACCAAAACCAGCAGCTCTCCTTGCGTCACGCTGACGTCATTTATGCTGATTCCAATCCACCAGCAGGAGCTACAGTAACTTGCTGCTAACATTTTTGCTCCAAAATCGCTACGACTAAATTTCCCAGAAATTAACGCAACGCTCAAAATCGGCAGGCACTTCAAAATCTACGCGATTAATTCCCAAATCAAATCAATTAATCACTAATCTAAATTCTCAATCCTCACACGCCAGAGTACCAACCCTCTCCAAAATCTCTAGTGGCCCAATGAACCTCGGGCTGAGCTTGCCCCTCCAGCCAAAGCGCATCACGCCCTTCATGGGAGATATCCTCACGAAGACATGGTCCCCAACAGCTAACTCCAGATCTCGTCGTCTATGATCGGCATAACTCTTCTGACGACTCTGGACTGTCCTCATCCGATCCCGTATCCTCGTCACAATATCTGCTGTCTGCTGTACTAACTCTGGCCCAGTCAGCACTCTCTCTCCAACCTCATCCCAGTGCATGGGAGATCGGCTTCTCCTCCCTTACAGAGCCTCATACAGAGCCATCCCGATCGATGCCTGAAAGCTGTTGGTGTACATGAACTCTACCAGCGGCAACCTCAAGTCCCACGTACCCTGGAAATCAATCACATTGGCTCTCAGCAAGTCCTCTAGAATCTGGATGACTCTTTCCGACTGCCCATCCATCTGCGGGTGAAATGCCGTGCTGAACGGCAATCTAGTCCCCAAAGCGGAATGTAAGCTCCTCCAAAACGCAGATGTGAATCTGGTGTCTCTGTCCGAAACTATAGAGACTGGTATGCCATGCATCCTGACAACCTCTCTGATATAAAGCTCTGCGTACTGCATCAAGGTGAAAGTAGTATTCACCGGTAAAAATTGCATGGACTTTGTGAGTCTGTCCACAATCACCCATATCGTTGTTTAACCCCTGGTACTCCTGGGCAATCCAACCACAAAATCCATCGTGATATGCTCCCACCTCCACTCGAGGATCGGGAGTGGCTGCAGTAACCCTTCCGATCTCTGATGCTCTGCCTTGACCTGCTGACAGGACAAGCACTCAGATACAAATCTCCCAGTATCCTTCTTCATCCCCGGCCACCAATACAACATCTACAAATATCTGTACATCTTCATACTCCCTGGGTGGATGGAGTACGTCGATGCATGAGCCTTTTCTAAGATCTCTGCTATGCTGCCTAGTACTCGGCACCCACATGCGACCTCTGAAACGAACAATCCCATCCTTAACTGTGTACCGGCCTTGGCCTCTGGCCTCATATGGCTGTCTCCATTGCTGTATCTGCTCATCGGAGGCATGCCCCTCTCTGATCCGCTCTCGAAGAGTCGGCTGAACAGTGAGCGCTTCCAAACTCGGTGCACAGCCTCCTGAATAAAACTCTAGTCCAAACCTCTCTATCTCAGTCTGTAGTGGCCTCTCAACTGAAAAAAATGCCACTACTGTAGTCTTCCAGCTCAAAGCATCTGCCACCACATTAGCTTCACCCGTGTAACGACCAGAAACATTTAAACCCACAATTAGAAAGTTTTAAGAGTTGAGAGATATATTTGAAATAATATCGTAAATCAACTGTCATATGATTGATTTTCAGATTTGAGGCACGGTTGCAAGAGCTGTCCAGCCGGTCCACATAAACCGATTTATTTCCCTTTCAAATAAAAATGGTTCGGATTTCCTTTTTAGGTGCTTTTAAAATTGAGTAGCACCTTTATAATTTTAGCACTTTTGAAAGAAAACGCATTCCATTATTCGATTTCAGATTTCATATAAAAGCTATTGAAACACTGCATACTTATTTCATTCACAAATATTACACATTCCATAAGTGGTGCTCTCTGCAAGAAAAACCGAACAAAAGCTTTCAAAACTTTTATAGGAAGTGGTCGGATTGTGTTGATTCAGGCCAGATAAACTCGCTGTAATTGTTGTCGCAGACAAAGGCAAATAAACTCTGTTTCTTGATACACTCTTGAAAGCATATATTGTTTCAACTGCATGTTTTATATGAGTTTTAAAGGTTTTAGAACGAAGTTTTAATGTTCTTCGAAACACAGAAAGAAGTTGTGTTGTTTACGAAGAAAGTATGGGTTTGCTGAGTTTTGATTCAGAAAAGATGTTATAAAATGTTTAAAGATGTTCGTTCTTGATTTTTCCTGAATTTTCTTGGATTTTCTTCAAAGTAGCTCGCTAGAAGCTTGCGTGATTCCTGTCACTAGCTTACAAGAAGCTTTGATATTTTTATATCAGTAGCTTACAAGTAGCTTCGTCATTCTTGTTTATGGAGTTTTCTTAGATATTTCCGATTTCTTTGGATTAAGGAAAACTTCTATGTTTCGATAATTCAAGCTAAGTTCAAAATCTGATTCTTTTCTTGGAACTGTTTATAGTTCGTCAACTGTTTCTTTCCCAGAATGTTAAGATAAAATTTATTAATATTGGTGATAACAAAATAAGACCAATAAATGACCTTAAGTCTTCGCAGAAGTTTTCAGAAGTCATGACGTCATCCTAGTGTTTTGAAGTTTTCAGAAGTCATGACGTCATCCCAGTGTTTTGAAGTTTTCAGAAGTCATAATGTCATCTCAGTGTATTGAAGAGTTCAGAAGTCGTGACGTCATATAAGTGGATTGAAGATTTCTAAGTCTTGAAAAATTCTGAACTAAGCATTGACTTCTGAGTTGACCATTTGGGAACAGGTATTCAGACTTGAAGCTCCATTGAGAAATCTGATGTTAAGAGCGTAGTGTATTCAGACTTGAGTAACAGGTTGTGGTATATTGTAGACCAATAAATGACCTTAAGTCTTCGCAGAAGTTTTCAGAAGTCATGACGTCATCCTAGTGTTTTGAAGTTTTCAGAAGTCATGACGTCATCCCAGTGTTTTGAAGTTTTCAGAAGTCATAATGTCATCTCAGTGTATTGAAGAGTTCAGAAGTCGTGACGTCATATAAGTGGATTGAAGATTTCTAAGTCTTGAAAAATTCTGAACTAAGCATTGACTTCTGAGTTGACCATTTGGGAACAGGTATTCAGACTTGAAGCTCCATTGAGAAATCTGATGTTAAGAGCGTAGTGTATTCAGACTTGAGTAACAGGTTGTGGTATATTGTTTTAGTTTTGAGTTTTTCAGTTGTGAACAGTATCTATTCAGTTTTCTCAGATCTCAGTATTTCAGAAGTGGTGACAGAGTTATCAGTGAACATCAGATTTGAGGTTATCAGAAGTGTTCGACTCAGACTTAGGAACACTATATTTTCAGAAGTCGTAAATTTTCAGTTGTTGCAAATACTCAGTTCTCTATGTATTCAGCTATGACAGCTTCGAATACACAATCAGCGATGAGATAACCAAGGGAGAAAGAACTGTTTTAACGGAAAGAACTTTTAGGCGTAAGCAAAGAACAACTTCAAATGCTACCATATGTTTAAATTGGAAAGAATCAATGGTTGCGATTGGATCGTACAAATGCCTGGAATTAAGGAAACAATGTCAGAGCTATTTTGGGTAATAATACACAGTACACAGTGGATGTTATACGATGCTTACCCAAATATGGATATACGACAATTCAGCCCTGACGAAGAGCAATTTACTTCAGTGGAGCAGTGTATGCGATTGTATGATTCGGTGAAGATATGCAAAGGAGAATATTTCTGACCGTTGGGAACAAAGAGTATAAAAGGCTGAAGAATTCAAATGATGAAGCTCTCGCTCTTCTCCGCTACCTTTTGCTCTTGACGCTATCATATTTCTCACACAACTACTGGATATTCTCATCGCAAATATTTTCTAAGTCCAGTATTACAACTCGAAGAACATTCAAGTTCTAGCCCTCATTGTTTTCAATCTTCGAGTTATTTTCTGGTTTACATTTGTAAACAGTTCTTGTTGATAAAAGAACCAGAAGATTTACAGTACTCAAAAACCATTGTATTTTACTGTTATCAATTCATATTGAGTCTGTAACAAACATGCTACGTAAAGTCGTTTGAGTAAAATTCTAAGTGTTGTACACAACAGTTGCGTCTGCTTGTTGATTGGAGTTGCTAGGAGTTCACCTGGAGCGAGGCTCGGTGATTGGGTGTTTACAGTGTCTGTACTCATCAAAGCCTTCTACTGGAACCTTCCTGAAGAAGGAAGAAGGGGAGACGTAGGATTGATATCCGAACTTCCATAAACAAATTTATTGTCCCTATACTTTCACTTTACTACATTTATTTATTATTACACTGTTCAGAGATTGATCGACTTCATTCCGCACATTATTTGTTATTCGAAAAAATCTGATTTTAGACTGAGATACCTTAAATCTGGTAACTCGGATTTGAGTTAAGCGAGGCGCTTGTAAACATAGTTTTAAGGTTTCGAAAATTTTAAAATACTAAGGAGTTCATTCAACCCCCCCCCCCCTTCCTGAACTCCTAAGGCTGTTTTTCGATCCTATTGATCCTATCACAGAACTTATGTCATGCTCGCGATTTGTTTTTCCTTTCAAAACTGTTTTATGTTGAGATCTGATTCATATTCCAAATTTGAGTTGACTTCGTTTCACCATCAAAATCTGAAATGTTCGTTTAAGTCATGTTGACTTTCCCAAATCTGAGTTGATCAAACAGTCCTGATTTGAGTTTCTGGTTACGTTGGTACGCTTGCGTACTGTTCATACGCAGAACTGATTTCAGTTTTCTTCTCCGATTGAAATACTTTGAATTTCCAATAGTTTCCGAACATCGAAAAGGGTTTTAAAACAGAAAACCATACTTGACAGAGATCTGTTTCAGATCAGGAAATGAAAGAAAAGCAAGTTTCAGAAAAGAAAGAAAAGGATGTTTTACATAAATGTTTAATAAAGATGACATAGGCAACAATTGGTCTCCATAGAAAGGGTGATGACGCTGGCTGACGAACCAGTGTGCCCCTTCAAATTGAAAGGGACAGGATTATGGTGAGCAACTATAATCCTTTTCACAGACAAGATGGGACTTTTTCCGAGCCCTTTGATATCATATGACAATTTGATCAAACGGCTGTGACCACTGTACAAGTGTCTAAGCCATATTTCTATTAAAAGAAAGAACAGAGCACATGGTGATTTTAATCACGACTCTGAGAAATGTTTAAGATCTTTCCTTTTTAAAAGAAGTAAATGTTTACAATCGTGTGCAGTTATGCTTTCAGTTCTCTAGATTAAATTTTTATTGTTCAGTTTTTCAAAGTTTTCTTCAGTTAACAGATTTCCAAATTATCTTATTTAGTATATGATTTGTCCAGATTTGAGCTATAGTAGAGATAAAGATATTGTTATGCTTGCATTTCCTGTAATTGTTATTTCAGATTTACTTGTTGAGCCCCTAGACTCACTAGTTCCTTGAGTGCAGGTGATGAATAGTAGGGAGCTGGATGGTGTGAGCTGGAACAGATCGGAGGTGTTTATCGTGGACATCAGTTTCCGTTCGGTTTTCAGTCTTTTCTGTTTTTGTTGTATAGAAATATAGTAATAAGATTTCGAAACATAACAGATTACCGATTCCTTGTTTTGTTGTAATCTGAACAGAATTATACCTTTGAACGTTGTATGAATTTCCGCACAGATATATGATCAGATCTATTTTGGGTTATTTCAATCCTACAAATACGAAGTTCTATCATTTCGCAATTCAGACCAGAAATTTGTATATTGTTTATTATAATTCGCATACGAATATTTAGATTCTTTCAATTCAAACCCCAATACTTATTAATTTAAGTTAGAAAATTCCAGCCCTTCACAATTCGTATCAGAGCATGATCCTTGAGATAAACACAACTTCCTCTTTGAAATAGTTCTCGCCAACCGCTCCTACCATTCTGTGAGTTGTATTTCATGTTCTAACATATATTAATCTCTCATAATAGTATTGTGGTGGTTTTGTGTTACCCATACAAATAATGGCAGGAAGAGGTAGAAGAAGGGGTACCATAGAAGGAGAGGGTGAAACTGATAGAAATAACCATGTCCTAACCAGCATGGCCCAACTACTAGAACGTTTGGTTGATCATACCAGTTAAAGAATGGTCAACCAGTAGGAAGAATAGTTGGCCGTGAAGATCCACATGAGAGGTTTATAAGACAACGACCTCAATAATTCTCTGGTTCAACTGATCTGCTGATAGCAGAAAGCAGGATCAAATCGTTAGAAGTTATATTTGATTATCTACACCTGACTGACCAGGAGAGATCTCGGTGTGCTATACATATGCTAAGAGGAGATGCAATGATCTGGTGGGAAAGGGCCAAATTGACTGTAGATTTGGCAATGCTCACCTGGAAAAAATTTAAGAGGGTGTTTTACGATCAGTACTTCACATTATGTGAGGGAGGAACTGCAGAATGAGTTTTTAACTCTGAAGCAAGAAGGTATGCCAATGCGGGATTACATCCGAAAATTTCAGAGAGGATGCTACTTTGTTCCTCTGATAGGAACCAGTGCAGAAGTGAAGCTTCGACATTTTATAAATGGATTAAAGCCAATGATAAAACATGATGTTAGGCTTGCGGAACCAACTGACTATAGAGCAGCTGTGAATAAATCTCTACGTGCTGAGCAAGATTGGCAGGTGATTGAGGAAGATCGACAATTTAAACATCAAGCCTTACAGAATAAGGATACTATTGGCAGTTCAAGAAGCCAAAAAAAATAATCAGCAAGTGTCTCGGGGAAAAGGACCCATAGTAGCTCAACCTATGACCTCAGTTCCTAAGGTTGGGAACAGGCCAGTGTGTCCAACCTGTAAGAGGAATCATTCGGGGCAGTGCCGTTTTGGCCAGTAAGGGTGCTATAAGTGTGGCAAGCCAGGTCACATACCTAAGAATTGCCCTCAAGGCAAACAACTCATCACTAGTAGAGCTTATGTGATGACATCAGAACAGGCTCCACCAGATTCGACATTTGTTACAGGTAAAATTGTTGTTTCCAGTACGCCTACTTTAGCTTTGTTAGATTCTGGTGCAACGCATTCTTTTATATCATTAAATTTTGCTTAGAATTTGCCATTTAAACCCGAATTAGAGGTATGATATTGCGTTAATATTCCCTCGGGAGATAGTTCAATTGCCAATATTATTTTTTGCAACATAGAACTTAAGCTGCACGGGAATACTGTTTATGCAGATTTGATAGTATTACCTATGATAGAGTTCGATTTAATATTGGGAATGAATTGGTTGACTAAGTATGGAACAGTTGTAGATTTTAAGCAAAGAACTGTTGAGGTTAGACCACCCAGTGAGAGCTCATTCTTGTTCCGAGCTGCCACACTCGATAGAACCCCAAAGCTGATATCAGCTATGAAGGCCCAGAAATATTTAAAGAAGGTATATCAAGGATTTTTAGTTAGTGCTATTTCAGTAGTTGAAGATAAGAAAATGATTTTGGAAGACGTCAAATTAGAGAATGAATTTCGTGACGTATTTCCAGAATACATATCCGGTTTGTCTCCATATCGAGAGTTAGAATTTACTATTGATTTAATACCCGAAGCTACTCCAAGTTCTAAGCCGCCCTACAGACTTGATCCTAAAGAAATGAAATAATTGAAATATCAGATCCAAGATTTATTAGATAAAGGTTTCATCCGACCCAGTACTTCACCATGGGGAGCTCCAGTTCTATTTGTTAAGAAGAAGGACGGGAGTATGCGTTTGTGTATAGATTACAGGGAGTTGAACAAGTTAACCACTAAGAATAAATATCCTCTTCCTAGGATAGATGATTTATTCGATCATATTCGAGGAGCTGCGGTATTTTTGAAGATCGATCTCAGATCTGGTTACCACCAGCTTAGAGTAAAAGATGCAGATGTGTATAAAACAGCTTTTAGAACACGTTATGGCCATTATGAATTCTTATTGATGCCGTTTGGGTTAACTAATTTATGGTTTTAATGAATAGAGTATTCCAATCTTTTTTGGATAGATTCGTGATTGTATTTATAGATGATATTCTCATTTACTCTAAGAACAGGGAAGAACACGTAGATCAGCTGAGAGTGATACTTCAGATTTTGCGGACTAAGCAATTGTTTGCTAAGTTTAGTAAATGTGAATATGTATTGAAAAGATTGTGTTTCTTGGGAATATTATTTCTTAAGAGTGGAGTAGAAGTAGATCCCTCAAAAGTAGAATCTGTTCGAGAATGACCTGTACCTAAGAGTGTAGCAGAGGTTCGAAGTTTCTTAGGTCTTGCAGGATATTATCGATTATTTATAGAGGGATTTTCTAAGATAGCTTTTACTTTAACGTCATTGACCAAGAAGAACGTTAAGTATGATTGATCTCCTCGATGCCAATCCAGCTTTGAGAGGTTAAAGCAGACATTGATAGAAGCCCTTGTTTTAACGTTGCCATCAGGAAAAGGGAATTTTACAATTTATACAGATGAATCGAAGATAGGATTAGGTGCTGTTTTGATGCAGGATAATAGAGTAATTGCGTACGCTTCTAGAAAGCTGAAGATTCACGAAAATAATTATCCTACTCATGACATTGAGTTAGCAGTAGTGGTTTTCGCATTAAAGATTTGGAGACATTATCTTTATGGGGGAAATGCGAAATTTTCACAGACCACAAAAGACTCAAATATTTATTTACCCAAAAGAAGCTTAACATGGGCAAAGAATATGGCTTTTGTGTTGCTTAAAGATTATGATTGCGTAATTAGCTATCACCCTGGTAGAGCTAAAGTAGTAGCTGATGCGCTAAGTAGAAGAGCTGTGGCATTAGCCCAGCTTTCAGTTCAAACTCCATTAGCAATAGAAATCGACAGATTTGAGTTGGAAGTAGTTACACAAAGTTATGCTGCTAGACTAGTTGTTCTTAAAATCCAATCTACATTGAAGGATCGGATTAGAGAGAGTCAGATAAGGGATGAACAACTGCTTAAATGGAAGCATCAAGATAATAAAGAGGTGTAAATTTTTATACTACAGTAGAGGGAATTGTGAAATACCCGGATAGGTTGTGGGTACTGCGAATTGATAATTTGCACAATGAGATTATGAATGAAGCCCATAAAACTCCGTATTCAATTCAGCCAGGAGGAACGAAAATGTATAAGGATTTACAACAATTGTTTTGGTGGCCAGGAATGAAAAGAGATATTTCAAATTAGCCAACAAGTAAAAGCAGAGTATCAGAGACCAGCGGGGATGTTAAAACCACTCCCTATACCAGTATGGAAATGGGATAATATAGCGATTGATTTTGTACCAGGTTTACCCAAGACACTCCATGGATTTAACTCTATTTGGGTTATTATTGATAGATTAACCAAGTCAGCTCACTTCTTACCAGTAAAGACGACATATGATCTGAATAAGTATGCTGAGCTGTATGTAAAAGAAACAGTAAAACTTCATGGTATTCCAAGTTCTATAGTATCATATCGCGATCCCAGATTTACTTCTAGGTTTTGGAAGAGCTTACATAAAGCCATGGGAACTAAGTTAACCTTTAGTACAGCTTTCCATCCCCAAACTTGTAATGCCCAGATATTTTAGAAGTCCACAACTAGAAAGATATGAGATTGAGGGATTACAATGCTATTATATTCAACTCTTGATTAATCGAGTTTCAGATTTTATCTATGTATTGTTAGCTTTTACCATTTAAGAGCTAAATTCCAGATATCAGAAATGCAATTACAGTAGATGTCTAAACAATTCCTACAAGCCGATTGAATCCTTTTGTTTTAACTAAAACTGTTCGGTTTTCATATGCATTATTTGGTTTTAGAGCACGCTTCTTTAGAATTTGGCATATTGAATTGAATGCGTTTCTTCCTTAGGCATTTACAAATCATATAAATAGGATCTTAAGCTGCTTCATGTATCATTACTTTCAAAATCAAATCATATAAAGCGGTGCTTTCTCTCAAGAAGCCGAACAAAATAATTTCAAAGTGTTTTAAAGGAAACAGGCAGTGCGTTAGGAGTTGCTGGATTTCTACCGTGATTTGTGTTCAAGAATTCAGGCAAGTAACTCTGTTTCTTGCTCACTCAGTGAAAGCATATATTCAATTCTATTTGCATGATTATATGAGATTTTAAAGAAAGGAAGATGGCTTCGGCTGTTCTTCAAAACCAGAAAAGTTTATGCTCTGTTTTATGAAGGTTGCGTTTTACTGTATTTTGATTCAAAGAGATGTTTGAGAAAATGGTTTGGTGATGTTCATCCAGTAGATTCTTAAGTTTTCTTCAGAAATTCCATCGAAGTAGCTTACAAGTAGCTTATTCGATCATTTCCAGAAATTTCTTCAGATATTTTGAATTCTTCAGACAAAGGTAACCTTCGTAGTTCATGGTTATCTACATGTTAAGTATGAGAGCTGGTTCTTATACCACTGCCGATATTGCTTTGTCAAAAATATTCTAAGTATAGATTTCAGCTATCGTATTGTTTAAGTTCAGTAATTGCGATCAGCAGTCGCACTATTTCATGTTCAGCTGTTGTATATTTTATTGTTCAAGCAGCTGATAGTTCGTCGTCAATTGATAGTTGTTCATTAGCTGGTAATTTGTTCATCAGCTGGTAATTTGTTCATCAGTTATTAGTATTCAGCAGATGCATTGCTTTCATAAATTCAGCAGCTGCATTCCTTTGTTAGAATTCAGCAGTTGCGTTGTCTTCGTGACATTCAGCAGATGCACTATTCACCAGCAGATGCATTCCATTTTGATATTTCAGCAGTTGCTTTATTGTTTTAAGTGCTAACGACATCGTTTCACTTTACATTTATTTAAAAGACCTTGCGACTGGATTCTTGTCTTGCGACTGGTTTCCTATTCGTTGCGACTGGTATTGTTCATCCAACTGGTATTAGTCTTGCGACTGGTACTGTTCATTCTTCGTTTTCTTCAGCAGATAACGAAATTTCAGAATTCGATTCCTTATTCAATTCAGAATCATTTCCAAGATTGTATTCGATTTAACTGACAGATTCAAGTAGCCTTTTTATTCAGTTTTCATTTTCGCAAGCTTTACAGAGAATCCTTTACAGTTCCAGAACATCATTAGACAAGAGAAAACCAGTAATTCGTACAAGAGAGAAATAAAACAAATTTTAGAAAGAAAAGAAAGAGCAGAACGATGTTATAGAAAATATTTTAAGTTATGACAACTAAGAGGGTCCCCAGAAGAAGGGTGAGTGTGCGGCTGATGAAACGTATGCCCTTTCAACAGAGGAAGTATCAGGTGTATAGATCGACGGATCTGTATATCCCTTCACCATGAGCCATAGTGTTAGAAACTGATATCAGGAGTTTGATCAAGCGAATTGGACCAAAATGTTTAAAGTGTTGTCATAATTTCAGAAGAGCGCAAAATTTGATTTTTATCACAGCTCCAGAGAATGTTTAAAGAAAATGTTTTCAGAATTTGATTATGTTTTATGCTTTCAGTTTCTATCAGAATACCCAGTTGGGAGGATGTGTTTATCGTGGACATCTTCCGTTGTTTCTTTTCAGATTTTGATGTACAGAACTTTAGTTATGGTTTTGTATGTTAGTAGGTTTCTAGTTTCTCATTTTTTAGAAATCTGTATGAACATTTGGTGTAAATATATATGCAAGTTCACTTGTATTTTTATCAGCTGGTATGTCAGTTTTTAACTCGTATTTTGTCAGCTGGTGTAGCAGTTCCGCGTGTGTTAATTGTTCAGCAGAGGATTTAGTTCAGCGTTTGGTTTATCCTTCCAGCTGATTTTCCTCATTTTTTCAATTGTTCCGCATTCAGCAGTAATGAATTGTGTTTATTCGCAATTTAGTTCAGAATTTAGTAACGACTTTCATGTTTATTAAGATTGAAATTTTTGGGTCTTTCAATTCGAACCCCAAATTTTCTAAATTTCTTTTGAGAAAAGTCCGGTCATTACAGTTGGTATCAGAGCATGGTCCTTGAGATAAACACACTTCCAGTCTGAGCAGATCTCTCCAGCCGCTTCTAAAATTTGTGAGTTTTAATTCATGTTTTAGCATAAAGTAATCTCTCATATAGAATTGTGGTGGATTTGGGTTACCCTTACAGATATGTCAAGAAGAGGTAGAGGAAGAGAAAGTTTTACAGAAGCAGATAGTGAGTCTGATGGAGCGAACCCCATCCTCAATACCATGGCTCAATTGTTAGAGCGCTTAGTTAACCAAAACAATAATGGGAATGGTCAAACGTCAGGAAGAATAGTTAGTCGTGAAGATCCACAGGAGAGGTTTAGAAGACAGAGACCTCAGGAATTTTCTGGTACTACTGATCCTCTTATAGCAGAGAGTTGGATTAAATCCATAGAGGTGATTTTTGATTATTTGCAACTGACTGAACTAGAAAGACCTCGGTGTGCGATTTACATGCTGAGAGAGATGCTATGATATGGTGGGAAGGAGCCAAGTTAACAGTAGACATGGAAATTCTTACTTGGGAAGAGTTTAAGAGAGTATTTTATGAACAATACTTTACGACAGATGTAAGACAACAGTTGCGTAGTGAGTTTTTAACTCTTAAGCAGGGAGAGATGTCTATGAGGGATTATATCCGTAAGTTTGAGAGAGGTTGTTATTTTGTTCCTTTAATTGGGAAAAATGCAGATATGAAGCTAGAACATTTTTTTGATGGGTTGAAGCCGATGATTAGGCATGATGTTAGATTGGCAGAACCCGTAGATTATAGATCAGCTGTGAATAAGGCCCTACGGGCAGAACAAGACTGGAAAATAATTGAAGAAGAGAGACAATTGAAAAGACAAGCTTTTCAACAAAAGGACCGTAGGCAAAATAAGAAACCAAATAATAACCAGCAGGAGTCTCAAGAAAAAGAACCCTTAGTTGTTTAGCCTATCTCTGCTGTTCTTAATTCAGGAACTAGGCCTCCATGTCCAACCTGTAAGAAAAACCATTCAGGCCAGTGTCTTTTTGGCCAGAGAGTGTGTTATACTTGTCGTAAGCCAGGCCATATGTCTAGGGAGTGTTCCCAGAAGCGACCACTCATCACCGGTAGAGCTTACATAATGACAGCTGCAGAAACCCCAGCAGATACCTCAGCGGCGACGGGTAAGATTTTGTTGCCAATATGTTTACATTAGCATTGTTAGATTCTGGTCAATTTGTATTTTGTATTGATGTTCGAGTTTAGTTCTCGTATGTTTAGAATTGTTCATCTTCCGGTGAATGATAATATCGGAACTTGACGCTATGTAATCGGTAGTTGTTAGTCGAATCAGTGTCTGGTTTGATAGACAACAGCTGATAGCGTAGATGTCGTTTGATGTTGCAGCACCAAAGTTCAGTTTTTCAGCACTTGCATTCCATTCTTATGACCAGAAGCTGCACAGTTCATTTCCAGCAGTTGCATTATATCGTTGTATCCAGCAGTTGTACTATTTATGTTATTTCGCAACGGCATCGTTTCAATTAGTACGTTTGTTGTTAGTAAAAGATCTCGCTGCTGGTTCCTATTTATCCCAGCTGATTTCTTTCAGCAATACTCATGAACAGTAGAAATTTGTTTCGTTTCCAAATACTGTTCCAATTTGTTGCGTCTGATTTCATTTCATCGATGCGTCTCTTATAGTAGAATTAGATGCTCAGATAAGAACCTATTTAAGTAGCGTTAGATTTAAATTATGAAGAAGTTTTAGTAAAGATTCTTTTAAGAGAAAACTGTAAGTTAAAGAATAGAACTATCCCTTGATTAAGATGCAGTGGGGAAATCACACTGAAAGAGAAGTTATGTGGGAAAGTGATTATGACTTGTAGAAAAGCTACCCAGATCTTTAAGTAAGAAATTTCGAGGACGAAATTTTGTTAAGGAGGATAGGTTGTAATGCCCAGATATTTTAGAAGTCCACAACTAGAAAGATATGAGATTGAGGGATTACAATGCTATTATATTCAACTCTTGATTAATCGAGTTTCAGATTTTATCTATGTATTGTTTAGCTTTTACCATTTAAGAGCTAAATTCCAGATATCATAAATGCAATTACAGTAGATGTCTAAACAATTCCTACAAGCCGATTGAATCTTTTTGTTTTAACTAAAACTGTTCGGTTATCATATGCATTATTTGGTTTAAAAACAGAGCATGCTTCTTTTAGAATTTGGCATATTGAATTGAATGCGTTTCTTCCTTAGGCATTTACAAATCATATAAATAGGATCTTAAGCTGCTTCATGCATAATTACTTTCAAAATCAAATCATATAAAGCGGTGCTTTCTCTCAAGAAGCCGAACAAAATAATTTCAAAGTGTTTTAAAGGAAACAGGCGGTGCGTTAGGAGTTGCTGGATTTCTACCGTTATTTGTGTTCAAGAATTCAGGAAAGTAACTCTGTTTCTTGCTCACTCAGTGAAAGCATATATTCAATTCTGTTTGCATGATTATATGAGATTTTAAAGAAAGGAAGATGGCTTCGGCTGTTCTTCAAAACCAGAAAAGTTTATGCTCTGTTTTATGAAGGTTGCGTTTTACCGTATTTTGATTCAAGAGATGTTTTAGAAAATGGTTTGATGATGTTCTTTTAGTTAATTCTTAAGTTTTCTTCAGAAATTCCATCGAAGTAGCTTACAAGTAGCTAATTCGATCATTTCCAGAAATTTCTTCAGATATTTTGAATTCTTCAGACAAAGGTAACCTTCGTAGTTCATGGTTATCTACATGTTAAGTATGAGAGCTGGTTCTTATACCACTGCCGATATTGCTTTGTCAAAAATATTCTAAGTATAGATTTCAGCTATCGTATTGTTTAAGTTCAGTATTGCGATCAGCAGTCGCACTATTTCATGTTCAGCTGTTGTATATTTTATTGTTCAAGCAGCTGATAGTTCGTCGTCAATTGATAGTTGTTCATCAGCTGGTAATTTGTTCATCAGTTATTAGTATTCAGCAGATGCATTGCTTTCATAAATTCAGCAGCTGCATTCCTTTGTTAGAATTCAGCAGTTGCGTTGTCTTCGTGACATTCAGCAGATGCACTGTTCACCAGCAGATGCATTCCATTTTGATATTTCAGCAGTTGCTTTATTGTTTTAAGTGCTAACGACATCGTTTCACTTTACATTTATTTAAAAGACCTTGCGACTGGATTCTTGTCTTGCGACTGGTTTCCTATTCGTTGCGACTGGTATTGTTCATCCAGCTGGTATTAGTCTTGCGACTGGTACTGTTCATTCTTCGTTTTCTTCAGCAGATAACGAAATTTCAGAATTCGATTCCTTATTCAATTCAGAATCATTTCCAAGATTGTATTCGATTTAACTGACAGATTCAAGTAGCCTTTTTATTCAGTTTTTATTTTCGCAAGCTTTACAGAGAAATCCTTTACAGTTCCAGAACATCATTAGACAAGAGAAAACCAGTAATTCGTACAAGAGAGAAAGAAAACAGATTTTATAAAGAAAATAAAGAGCAGAACGATGTTTTAGAAAATATTTGAAGTTATGACAACTAAGAGGGTCCCCAGAAGAAGGGTGAGTGTGCGGCTGACGAACCGTATGCCCTTTCAACAGAGGAAGGATCAGGTGTATAGGTCGACAGATCTGTATATCCCTTCACCATGAGCCATAGTGCTAGAAACTGATATCATGAGTTTGATCAAGCGAATTGGACCAAAATGTTTAAAGTGTTGTCATAATTTCAGAAGAGCGCAAAATGTGATTTTTATTACAGATCCAGAGAATGTTTAAAGAAAATGTTTTCAGAATTTGATTATGTTTTATGCTTTCAGTTTCAATCAGAATTCCCAGTTATATATATTATTGCGCTTGTTCATTTCAAAGCGTACGCAGATTTTCAGTTATGTGTTCAGCTTCCAGTTTCAGTTCTATTGCATGATTTTGCTATTCCAGATTTACCTGCTGAGCCTTCGGCTCACTAGTTTTCATTGAGTGCAGGTGATCAGCAGTAAGAGCTGGAGGGAGATGATCAGAAAGGGAGGATGTGTTTATCGCGGACATCTTCCATTGTTCCTTTCAGCTTTTGTTTTGATGTGCAGAACTTTAGTTTGGTTTTGTATGTTAGCAGGTTTCTAGTTTGTTCATTTTGTAGAAATCTGTATGAACATTTGGTGTAAAGATATATGCAAGTTCACTTGTATTTTTATCAGCTGGTATGTCAGTTTTTAACTCGTATTTTGTCAGCTGGTGTAGTAGTTCCGCGTGTGTTAATTGTTCAGCAGAGGATTTAGTTCAGCGTTTGGTTTATCCTTCCAGCTGATTTTCTTCATTGTTTCAATTGTTCCGCATTAAGCAGTAATGAATTGTGTTTATTCGCAATTTAGTCCAGAATTTAGTAACGACTTTCATGTTTATTAAGATTGAAATTTTTGGGTCTTTCAATTCGAACCCCAAATTTTCTAAATTTCTTTTGAGAAAAGTCCAGTCGTTACAAAACTGATGGCAATCAGAAAGAGTGATTCAAACACTAGAGAATCTACTCTGTGCGTGATGGATCTGTTTTGACAGATCCTAATTAAGTTTTGAATTACACAAAACCTGTTATTGTGTTTCTAACAATTCTACTTGAGTGTACAGATTCTAACTATCAAAGAAGATTATGAACAGTCGAAGAATCTGTCCAGCCGATGGTTCGCAATATAAACAATCAGCAGTTGGTTTGGTGTTAATGGAATCGGCAGCTGGATTAGCAATGGAGACATCCAAAGTTGAATCAGCTGTTCGTAATCAGGCGGAGGCCAAGTTGAATCAGCTGAAGCATGATGAACCAGCTGAAACGATGACAACCAGCTGCAAGCGCAAAAGAGAAAAGATGAACCAGCTGGTACATATATTGAGAAGCGCGCTGGAGAAATATATCGAAGAAGAAGATTCCAATTATAAGTACTGTTGACGAATCTGTTAGCAGTCGCGATTATAAGTACTGTTGATGAATCTATTAACAGTCGCTATTCAAAAAGCTAAGAAGAGTCGCAAGATGGAGCTGGAACGATGAAGTTCAGCAGGAAGCTACAGTGATCAGCAGGAAGCTATTGTCAATCAGCAGTTGAGAAGATGCGCAAGATATGGAATCAGCTGTGATGACATCAGCCTTGATGTCATCACAATCAGCAGGTGAATAAGTTGAAACGACAGCTTTTTGCATTCGCAATAAGTTTCAGCAGATGGTTTGAAAGAGCAGTCGCAAGAATCAGCAGATAGCTTGTACATCCAGACGCAAGAGGAAGCGACGTCGTAGAGGAGATATCAAGTCGCAAGCTACTGTTCATCATCAGTTAGTATTGGAGATAGCGATAGCAAAACGATGTCGTTTACATAAGTTGATACGACAGCGTTTTGCTCTTGCGCTAAAGATTCAGAAGGAAGAGTTTGAATTGTTAACCAGTCGCATTCAGCAGTCGCAAGCTACAGTTGATCCAGTCGCAACGCAAAGATTTCCAGACGCAGTGTTTGTGTACCCAGACGCAAGAAGATAAATCTATTGTTGTTGAAGAAGATTCAGGCGAAGCAATTGATGAATCAGACGCAAGCAACAGCAGCATCCAGTCGTGAGCTACAATGAATCAGTTGTTGCTACGCATCCAGTCGTTGGGAAATCCAGTCGCGAGCTACAGTATCCAGTCGCGAGCTACAAAGATGGATTTCAACTGCTGAGCTCAATTCAAATGGCGAAAACGACAAGAAGCCTGCAAATGAAAAGGACGCAAGTACTATTCCCTGTCGGTAATTTACAAGACACATTTGAACGGGAAGAATGTTGTGTCCAACGGGATTAATTTATACAGAGGCTTTATATACAAAGGCAGCGCCATTGAAGAAGAGCTCGAGACGTTGGTGAAACTACAGTACTGTGGCAGAAATACATTGATTACACAGTGCACCAACAGAGGGAAAAATGAAATGAAAGATGAAGCAATCGACCGCCATTAGAGAGGAGCTTTCACGAGAGTCGATTGCTAAGTCTAGATTAGCTTGTTAGAGCATTTCCCTAGTGTGTGAGAAAAACTGAGAGTTTGAGAGCTTCATTGTAACAATCTCACACACAGAGATTCATTCACACTTTATTGGTGAATGAATCTCAAAACGTTTTACAGTTCCCGTCCAAGCACGATGACGTAAAACTCATGTGTATGTAGTTAGTCACACAGTTGAGGCTGTTGTGCATTTGTGGAGTCTAGGAGTTCTCACAGCTGCTGGTTGTGGGATTGGGTCTGTACACGAAGTTGTAAGATCAAATCTTCTGGTAGTGGATCCTTCCAAGGTGGAAGAAGGGGAGATGTAGGACATTGAGGTCCGAACTTCCAGAAACAAACCTGCTGAGTATCGTGTTCTTTATTCATTCAGCACTCGCATATTTTACTTAGCATTGCACGCATAAAACAGAAATCAGCACTTAGAATTTTAGCATACGCACGTTTACAGTTCAGCAGTTACTTTCAGCTTAGCATCGCATACACTGTTAGCACACAAGCACTTGCAAGTCTCGAACAGATTTATGTTGTACATAAATCTGTTTGAGTTGTTTTAAAATATAGGATTCAGTTCTGGTATTTTCCGCAGGATTTTTTAAATCATACCAGATCTGTCTCAGGTGCTCTTCTTCGTGTGATTTTATTTGTTCAAGAACAACGAGCTATTGCAGCTCCGTATTAGCAGCAAAATCTTTAAATGAACTGTTTTAGCAGCACTGCTAAGTTCCTTCTATTTAAAACAGGGACCATCAATGGTATCAGAGCAGGTTGTTCTTGAACGAGCACTGATTTTAAAACACATGTGCTATGTTTTTAAGGTTCGAACAACATAAATCTGTTAGACTTGTGCTTAAAATATAGGATTCAGTTCTGGTATTTTCCGCATGAGTTTTTAAATCATACCAGATCTGTCTCCGGTGCTCTTTTAGCAGCACTGCTAAGTTCCTTCTATTTAAAACAGGGACCATCAATGGTATCAGAGCAGGTTGTTCTTGAACGAGCACTGATTTTAAAACACATGTGCTATGTTTTTAAGGTTCGAACAACATAAATCTGTTAGACTTGTGCTTAAAATATAGGATTCAGTTCTGGTATTTTCCGCATGATTTTTAAATCATACCAGATCTGTCTCCGGTGCTCTTCTGGTTGTTAGTGTTTAATTTTATTTGTTCAAGAACAACGAGCTATTGCAGCTCCAAGCGCAGATGGATTAGCGTTGATGACGTCATCGGTGATGTCATCATATTCAGCAGATGGTTTGAGAGAGCAGTCGCAAGAATCAGCAGGTAGCTAGTTCATCCAGACGCAAGAGAGAAGCGACGTCGTAAAGGAGGCAATCCAGTCGCAAGCTACTGTTCACCAGCAGATGCTATTTGGAGATAGCGATAGCAAAACGATGTCGTTTACATAAGTTGATACGACAGCGTTTTGCTAAAGATTCAGTAGGAATACTTTGCGTTGATAATTCAGCAGTCGCAAGCTACAGTGGATCCAGTCGCAACGCAAATATTTCCAGACGCAGTGTTTGTGTACCCAGACGCAAGAAGATAAATCTATAGTTGTTGAAGAAGATTCAGGCGAAGCAATTGATGAACCAGACGCAAGCAACAGCAGCATCCAGTCGTGAGCTACAATGAATCAGCTGTTGCTACGCATCCAGTCGTTGGGAAATGCAGTCGCGAGCTACAGTATCCAGTCGTGAGCTACAAAGATGGATGTCAACTGCTGAGCTCAATTCAAATGGCGAAAACGACAAGAAGCCTGCAAATGAAAAGGACGCAAGTACTATTCCCTATCGGTAATTTACAAGACACATTTGAACGGGAAGAATGTTGTGTCCAACGGGATTAATTTCTACAGAGGCTTTATATACAAAGGCAGCGCCATTGAAGAAGAGCTCGAGACGTTGGTGCAACTACAGTACTGTGGCAGAAATACATTGATTACACAGTGCACCAACAGAGGGAAAAATGAAATTAAAGACGAAGCAATATACCGCCATTAGAGAGGAGCTTTCACGAGAGTCGATTGCTAAGTCTAGATTAGCTTGTTAGAGCATTTCCCTAGTGTGTGAGAAAAACAGAGTTTGAGAGCTTCATTGTAACAATCTCACACACAGAGATTCATTCACACTTTATTGGTGAATGAATCTCAAAACGTTTTACAGTTCCCGTCCAACCACGATAACGTAAAACTCATGTGTATGTAGTTAGTCACACAGTTGAGGCTGTTGTGCATTTGTGGAGTCTAGGAGTTCTCACAGCTGCTGGTTGTGGGATTGGGTCTGTACACGAAGTTGTAAGATCAAATCTTCTAGTAGTGGATCCTTCCGAGGTGGAAGAAGGGGAGATGTAGGACATTGAGGTCCGAACTTCCAGAAACAAACCTGCTGAGTATCGTGTTCTTTATTCATTCAGCACTCGCATATTTTACTTAGCATTTCACGCATAAAACAGAAATCAGCACTTAGCATTTTAGCATACGCATGTTTACAGTTCAGCAGTTACTTTCAGCTTAGCATCGCATACACTGTTAGCACACAAGCACTTGCAAGTCTCGAACAGATTTATGTTGTACATAAATCTGTTTGAGTTGTTTTAAAATATAGGATTCAGTTCTGGTATTTTCCGCATGATTTTTTAAATCATACCAGATCTGTCTCCGGTGCTCTTCTTCGTGTGATTTTATTTGTTCAAGAACAACGAGCTATTGCAGCTCCGTATTAGCAGCGCAAAATCTTTAAATGAACTGTTTTAGCAGCGCTGCTAAGTTACTTCTATTTAAAACAGGGACCATCAGTGCGTGTACTCTAGACTTTGCCGAAAGCTGGGATTCTAAAATTGCCCTTAGTTGAGTTCACGTACAACAATAGTTACCAGGCTTCAATAGAAATGGCTCCTTAGGAAGCATTGTATGGAAGAAAATTTAGATCACCGATACATTGGGATGATGTAGGTGAAAGATCAGAGATAGGACCTAATATTATAGAACAGACTTCAGAAGCTGTTAAAAGAATACGTGATCAAATGAAAACGGCACAGAGTAGACAAAAGATCTATGCTGATAGCCATCGCTGAGAGCTGAATTTCGAAGTAGGAGATCATGTGTTTCTGAAAGTAGCATCTATGAAGGGTTAATGAGATTTGGACGTAAAGGCAAACTGAGTCCCAGATTATTGGACCATTTGAGATTTTAGAAAGAATCGGGACTTTAGCTTATCGTATAGCTTTACCCCCTCAGTTGTCAGCAGTTCACAATGTATTCCATATATCAGCTCTCAGAAAATACATCTCGAACCCTTCGCATGTATTAAGACATGAACCTATCCAGCTTGCATCAGATCTGACTTACGAAGAAGCTCTAGTGAAGATTATGTCGAGAGAGAATCTTAAGTTAAGAAATGGAAATATCCTTATGATTAAGATTCAGTGGGCTAATCATTCAGAAAGGGAAGCAACCTGGGAAGCCGAAGCTGATATGCGAAGTAGCTATCCAGATTTGTTTAAGTAAGTAAATTTCGGGGACGAAATTTCTTTAAGGAGGGTAGAATTGTAACTCCAACATTTAAACCCACAATTAGAAAGTTTTAAGAGTTAAGAGATCTATTTGAAATAATATCGTAAATCAACTGTCATATGATTGATTTTCAGATTTGAGGCACGGTTGCAAGAGCTGTCCAGCCGGTCAATACAAACCAATTTATTTCGCTTTCAAATAAAAATTGTAAGGATTTCCTTTTTAGTTGCTTTTAAAATAGAGTATCACTTTTAAATATTTTTAGCACTTTTGAAAGAAAACGCATTCCATTATCGATTTCAGATTTCATATAAAAGCTATTGAAACACTGCATACGTATTTCATCACAAATATTACACATTCCTTAAGCGGTGCTCTCTGCAAGAAAAACCGAACAAAAGCTTTCAAAACTTTTACAGGAAGTGGTCGGATTGTGTTGATTCAGGCCAGATAAACTCCCTGTAATTGTTGTCGCAGATAAAGGCAAGTAAACTCTGTTTCTTGCTATACTCTTGAAATCATATATTATTTCAATTGCATGTTTGTATGAGTTTTAAAGGTTTTAGAACGGAGTTTTAATGTTCTTCGAAACACAGAATGAAGTTGTGTTGTTTTACAATGAAAGTATGAGTTTGCTGAGTTTTGATTCAGAAAATATGTTAGAAAATGTTTAAAGATGTTCTTTCTTGATTTTTCCTGAATTTTATTGTTCGCGAGAAGGTTGCGTGATTCCTGTCACCAGCTTACAAGCAGCTTTGACATTTTTGTATCAGTAGCTTACAAGTAGCTTCGTCATTCTTGTTTCTGGAGTTTTCTTAGATATTTCCGATTTCTTTGGATTAAGGAAACCTTCTAAGTTTCAATAATTCAAGCTAAGTTCGAAATATGATTCTTTTCTTGGAAATGTTTATAGTTCGTGAACGGTTTCTTTCTCAGACTTATGTCGTGCTTGCGATTTGTTTTTCCTTTCAAAACTGTTTTATGTTGAGATCTGATTCGTATTCCATATCTGAGTTGACTTCGTTTTACCATCGAAATCTGAACTGTTCGTTTAAGTCATGTTGACTTTCCAAATCTGAGTTGACTAAACAGTCTAGATTTGAGTTTCTGGTTACGTTGGTACGCTTGCGTACTGTTCATACGCAGAAATGATTTCAGTTTTCTTCTCCAATTGAAATCCTTTGAATTTCCAATAGTTTTCGAACATCGAAAAGGGTTTTAAAACAGCGAACCATACTTGACAGAGATATGTTTCAGATCAGGAAACGAAAGAAAAGCAAGTTTCAGAAAAGAAAGAAAATGATGTTTTACAGAAATGTTTAAGAAGGACGGCATAGGAAACAGTTGGTTTCCGTAGGAAGGGTGAGGACGCTGGCTGACGAATCAGTGTCCCCTTCAAATTGAAAGGGACAAGATTATGGTTAGCAACTATAATCCCTTTCGCAGACAAGATGGGACTTGTTCCCAGCCCCCTGATATCAGATGACAGTTTGATCAAACGACCGTGACCACTGTACAGGTGTCTAAGCCATATTTCGATTAAAAGAAAAGAATAGAGCACAGGGTGATTTTAATCACGTCTCTGAGAAATGTTCAAGATCTTTCCTTTTTAAAAGAAGTAAATGTTTACAATCATGTGCAGTTATGCTTTCAAATTCTACAGATTAACAGTTTTTATTGTTCAGTTTTTCAAATTTTTCCTCAGTTAACAGATTTCCAGATTATCGTATTTAGTATACGTTTTGTCCAGATTTGAGCTACGGTAGAGATAAAGATATTGTTATGCTTGCATTGCCTGTAATTGTTATTCCAGATTTACTTGTTGAGCCCCTAGGATCACTAGTTTCCTTGAGTGCATGTGATGAATAGTAGGGAGCAGGATGGTGTGAGCTGGAACAGATCGGAGGTGTTTATCGTGGACATCAGTTTCCATTTAGTTTTCAGTATCTTCTGTTTTTGTTGTACATAAATATAGTAATAAGCTTTCGAAACATAACAGATTACCGTTTCCTTGTTTTGTTGTAATCTGAATAGAATTGTACCTTTGAACGTTGTATAAATTTTCGCACAGTTATATGATCAGATCTGTTTTGGGTTATTTCAATCCTATAAATACAAAGTTCTATCATTTCGCAATTCAAACCAGAAATTTGTATGTTGTTTATTATAATTCGCATACGAATATTTAGATTATTTCAATTCGAACCCCAATACTTATTAATTTAGGTTAGAAAAGTCTAGCCCTTTACAACCCGGATGGTAGCTAATGTCACATTCATAGTCATTCACCAACTCTAGCCATCTGTGCTGCCTCATGTTCAGCTCCTTCTGGGTAAAAAAGTACTTGAGGCTCCTGTGGTCGGTGAAAATATGACACTTCTCGCCGTACATGTAGTGTCTCCAAATCTTTAGAGCGAACACTACTACTGCATGCTCTAGATCATGCGTCGGATAGTTCTGCTCATAACTCTTCAATTGTCTCGATGCATAAGCGATAACCTTGCCTCCCTGAATCAGAACTGCACCCTAACCTCTCAGGGAAACATCTGTGTACACTACAAACTCCTCATGATCCACCGGCATAGATAACACTGGTGCTGAAGTGAGGGCCTCCTTCAGCTGATCGAAGCTCCTCTGACACTCAAGACTCAACAAATACTTCGCATTCTTCTTGGTCAGGGCTGTCAAGGGCACTGAAATTGAAAAGAAGCCCTTCATAAACTTGTGGTAGTATCCTGCTAACCCCAAGAAACTGCGAATCTCTGTTGCATTCTTTGGAATCCCCCAGTTCTGCACTGCCTCCACCTTCTATGGGTCGACTTAAATCCCATCTCTCGACACAATATGCCCCAAGAATGCCACCTGCTCCAGCCAAAG
Source organism: Dorcoceras hygrometricum (assembly GCA_001598015.1). Lineage (NCBI taxonomy): Eukaryota > Viridiplantae > Streptophyta > Magnoliopsida > Lamiales > Gesneriaceae > Dorcoceras > Dorcoceras hygrometricum. The sequence continues at coordinate 879,766 of KV002464.1, forward strand.
CTAGTACTTTCTGAACTTGGCATACAATCTGTGCTCCTTCAACGTCTGCAAGGCTGTCTGCAAGTGCTGCCTATGCTCCTCAAGATCCTCGAGTAGACCAGGATGTCGTCGATGAAAACTACAATGAACTGGTCCAAATACTGCCTGAAGACCCAGTTCATCAAATTTATGAAGATCGCTGGGGCATTCGTCAGGCCAAACGTCATCACCAAGAACTCATAGTGGCCGTAGCATGTCCAAAAAGAAGTCTTGGACACGTCCTCCTCTTTAACCCTCAACTGATGGTAGCCAGACCTCAAATCAATCTTTGAGAAAACCAAAGCTCCTTGCAACTGGTCAAAAAAATCCTCAATCCTCGGGAGTGGGTATTTATTCTTCACTGTAACTCTATTCAACTCCCGGTAGTCAATACACAATCTCATGCTGTCGTCCTCTTCTTCACAAACAAAACTGGCCCGCCCCATGGAGAAAATCTAGGGCGTATGAATCCCTTGTCGAGCAACTCCTGTATCTGCTCTTCATCTCCGTAGGAGCCAAACGATACGGTGCCTTAGAGATAGGAACTATACACGGCTTCAGCTCGATAGAAAACTCCACCTCTCACTTCGGTGGAACTCCACTACATCATCAGGGAAGACATCTGCAAAATCCCTGACTACCTCCACATCGGACAGTGAAGGGCCTGTTGAATCTCCTGTAGCGGTAACACTGGCCAAGAATGCCTGACATCCGAGCTCCACTAGCTTCCTGCCTGTAGAAAAGATATGAATCTGGGCTTCCGCGATCTCCTAGCTGCCTCAAATAAGAAAGCATCCTGCCCTGGCGTCCTGATAGTCACTGACCTCCGCTTAAAGTCGATCACCGCTCCAAACTCCATCAACCAATCCATTCCTAGGATGAGGTCGAAATACTGACATCGGAAAAATGACCAAATCCTCTATGACCGCGTCCTGGAACGTCATCTTCCATCCCTGCACGACGCTGGTCGTCGTCAACTCCTCTCCTGACGGAACCGTCACGGCGAGAGCTACTCCCAAGCCCTCCGGAATAATCCTCATCCTCTATGTGAACGCACTCAAAATAAACGAGTGGGTCGTCCCTGAGTCTAGCAAGGAGAGGGTAGTGACACCTAGCACACGGATCTCGCCTGAAACAGAAACGTCGCACAGGTACGCGTTTACGGTCAAACTAGATCCCAAAAGCAGTTTAGAAGCCTAAGGAATTTCTAAGTTCGCTATTCTTATCTGTCTAAGTTCCCAAAGCAAGTTCTAGAAGGTCTAACAGGTTTACTTAAATCAATCCAGTAACCTAAGGCATCGAATCTCCTAGCAGTTCTCTACTCGGAAACTAGCGGATCTGTAGTCCTGGGAAACTACGGTGGTCCCTTCTTGCTCTCATCCTCTATGTGAACGCACTCAAAATAAACGAGTGGGTCGTCCCTGAGTCTAGCAAGGAGAGGGTAGTGACACCTAGCACACGGATCTCGCCTGAAACAGAAACGTCGCACAGGTACGCGTTTACGGTCAAACTAGATCCCAAAAGCAGTTTAGAAGCCTAAGGAATTTCTAAGTTCGCTATTCTTATCTGTCTAAGTTCCCAAAGAAAGTTCTAGAAGGTCTAACAGGTTTACTTAAATCAATCCAGTAACCTAAGGCATCGAATCTCCTAGAAGTTCTCTACTCGGTAACTAGCGGATCTATAGTCCCGAGAAACTATTTGGGTCCCTGCTTGCGAAACTGCTCAGCCACATCCTCCTCATGCAACTTCGCAGAATGCTCCGACTGCCTCTCTAGCATCCTGGTGATCCCGGCCAGCATATCCATGCTAGCCCTCTCCTATGGCGTCAACTACGGAGGTGGGGGAGGAGGAGGTGAATCATCATTTGCTGATCTCTGGCACGTCTGGAAGGCATACTAGCACCCAAACCCGTTTCACGTAAATCTAAGTGCATGACTAAGCGTCTAAATCTTAAAATTCTATGGACAAATTCAAACCGAAATAAAACATGCAGCATGCGAACATAAAAATAAATCATAAAACAGTAAAACTCACAGACTGGTAGTGCGACTTCCGAGCTCCACGCAGTAGGCTAGTAACCCACCATAACCACCGCTCTGATACCAACTGAAAGGAACCAGACTCTAGAAAATTTTTTTCAAAATCATTTGTGGATTAAATGAACTGAAAGTGTGGCTCGTTCCCTTTTTAAACATTTTCTAAACCATCACTTCAAAACATAAATTAAATAAAGATCTCGAGTCGTTAAATCATCCATACTGTAAAAATCAGACTGTGTAAAAGTACTGAAAATAAACAAGTTGAAACCAACATTTAAAAAGCGTATCATGACTAAAACAAAACATCAATGCGGCCACGAGATACTGCTGCAGCGGGTCTCAAAGGTTCTCACCGCCAATCGGGACATACACTACAGGGTCATCACCTGCACCATTTAAACCTAGTGAGCCTAGAGGCTCGGCATGTTCTATCTTTTAAAATAACAAAGTACATACAAATAAAGTCGCATGCAGGCACATACTCGTAATAAAATAACATGAATGCAAGAATGATCTTAAAACCTTGTTCGTACATCTCATAGCATACATAGCATATAACATACATAAGGCATGACATAACATAACATAAAACGTATGAGTCGTATCATGAAGTGTGGATCATATTCGATTGATCAATCTGAAAACCAACGTACATGACGATGCGATTCACCCGACCTTACCTCGGGATCCCTCACACCTCTATGCTTACGATTTCACCATGCCGTAAACACATGGATCCATAAGATCGTAATACATGAACAGAAGTTCATCGGGCTCGGTATCTCGAATCCCCTCATCGTAAACTTGCCACAAATCACTTCAAACCCTCGATTTTTTTTCTTTTAAAACATGATAACCTTTCATAAAACATTCATGATGCGCGCATTTCATAGAAATCATGCAATTTAAAAGCTTAGCCCGTCAATGTTTATTTAATTGTTTGTTTTAAAACGTTTACGTACATAGGATATTACATATATAATTAAATATCTACATTTTCTACTTCGGTTAAGGACTGGTTCAGGAGCCTGGCCTGCTAATCCTAGACTTAACTTTAAAATTGACTTAGCCCATGACTTAGAAGAATTCCTCTTTAAAATTCCTAACAGTCCAAATTTTGACTTAATTATAAATCACATGACCAATTTTGAAATCAATTAAAAATCCAATTTTGACTTTAAAATCTTAAGGCCAATTTTGACTAATTTCAAAATCAATTTTGACCAATTAAATCTCAAATGAACAATTTTGACCAATTAAAATCACATGGTCAACTTTGACTTAATTAAAAATCCAATAACCTCAATTTTGACTTTAAAAACTTAAAATAAGGAATTACATCCAAATTAATTAAAAGTTTGACCAAAAATATTTGACTTCAAAAGATTTGACCAAAATCTTAAATTGGACATTCATCTTTAAAATTAAAATAACCGATCCAGAATTATAATAAGTTGGACCAAAATTAAAAATTTTGACCAACAAATAATCTAAATTGGACCCTATACTTTAAAATTTAATTTTAAAAACTTTATAAAATACTCACTCCTTCACTTTAAAATCAAACATTAAAATTTGACAAAAATCCCATAAATCAAATAAATTTTAAAAATACTGAAAATATATTAAAATATGCTTAAAACATCAAATAAAGTCATCCACGAACTTTGGCAACCCATAAGACTCGAAATCTTAATTTTCACAAAAATGACCCGACGAGGCTCACTTCGAGCGACAAAACGGTAAAAATCATTAAAAATCCATTTTTTAACCAAATTACTCCTTCCTTCTACCCACATCACCTAACTCAATATACTAGTCACTGAAATAAACGAGACTCAAAACCGATTCATGACATGACCAAAACAACGCCGCAAAACCACTTTCCATGCGTAGACTGTAACCAGGACACTTGCTAGCCACAAAATTAATAACTAATTCGTTCATCGACCAAATCACTTTCCGTTTGGACCTAAGTGACTAACTCAATGAGATATCTCCTGCAATCAACCTTGATCACACATACCACATAGAGCGACTTACCCGACCCCAACAACTCTACTATCGCGCACAAACGACAAGCCAGGACATGTGTTGATCATAAAATTCGTAACTAATTCATTCCTTGACCAAATCGCTTCCCGTTTGGACCTACATGATCCTAACTCAATGGAAGAACTATCTGGACCACCCTTGGACAAAACCCTAGCCCCATGAACCACTCATGGCCGAAGCTTCACAAGAAATGAATCAAACAGGTGTTGAAAACTATGAAACATGCATGGATCTCAAAAATTATGCATAGATCTAAACAAATCACATACAATTCATGCATTTGAAAAATAAAAATATTTTAATATGGCGTAAATGGTGTGAAAAGAAATAGATATTACATTCCTGGCTTGGAGAAAGATGAGATTTTCGAGTTACCGACGTGTAGGACACGAGATCAGGACCAAAACCGCCTTGGATCACCAAAGGATGAAGAAAATCGATGGGGCTGCTTTGATAGGGGGAGGGAACGGCCAAGTGGGAGTGGAGGAGGCTAGGTTTGCAAACAATTGTGTTTTGAAATAATGGGGTGTGACACAATTGACCCCTAATAGTTAATTAAGAAAAGAAAAGGTATTTTTACATGCTTACCCCTCCACTAAGTTCCTGTGAGACCTGTATTTGTTATTGAGATTAATCGTGGAATTAATCGGTTGATTATGAGATTTTGTGGTTTAGATCTCTGTTTTGAGTTGCATTTTCGGGTTCCATTTCATGTGTTGAGCAATTCTGGATGTTTTAGTGTTTTTGAGTTTTTGAGGAAAAAGCTGGTTTGTGGGCTAGCAGCTGGTCGGTGGCGAAAACAGTCGTAGCTTGTTTTGGTAGCGCAGGGCATGAAACGCCGTCGTTTGAGATGTTGCGACTGGTGTTCGTGAGATGTTACGACTGGTGTTCGTGAGATGTTGCGACCGGTTGCCCAGTCGAGGGTAGAAGTCAACGCGGGTCAGCGCTCCTGTGCTTGCGACTGGTTGTGTTGGTACGTTGCGACTGGTACCAGACGAGGGGAAGCGTTGTGCGTTGTTTTGTGTCTTGCGTCTTGAGTCTGGATGACCAGCAGCTGGTATTAAGGATTGAGCATCCTATGCGACGTCGTCATGAAACGCCGTCGTTTGAGATGTTGCGACTGGTGTTCGTGAGATGTTACGACTGGTGTTCGTGAGATGTTGCGACCGGTTGCCCAGTCGAGGGTAGAAGTCAACGCGGGTCAGCGCTCCTGTGCTTGCGACTGGTTGTGTTGGTACGTTGCGACTGGTACCAGACGAGGGAAGCGTTGTGCGTTGTTTTGTGTCTTGCGTCTTGAGTCTGGATGACCAGCAGCTGGTATTAAGGATTGAGCATCCTATGCGACGTCGTCTGGATAAGTTGGTGCGACGCCGTTTTGAGGACCAGTCGATGGTTTGCTTTGTGATTGATTTTAGCATCCGGTCGACTGGCTGTCCAGCTTTTGGTTTGGAACCAGTCGTAGGTGGAGTCCTACGACGTCGTTTTATGTGTTCGTGATTATGCGTTGAAGGGTTCGATCAGCCGTTGGTTCTTGCGTCTGCTGGTTTGGGAAATTGTTGGTGTCGACTGGTCTTGTCGGTGGACAATTATTGAAGTGATTCGAGTCATTGCAAGTGCTATTTATAGGAAGACTTGGTCTTCGAATTGTGGTATTATTTTCCATACTTGGCAAATATTTCCCTCGTCTGCGTTCTTCGTTTCGAACCCTAGAGCACTGTTCACCGTGAGCTATTCCGGTGAATTCCCGTTGTTTCCGATGGTTGTTTTTCTCGTGTGAGGTAGCGTTGAACTCCTCTCGAGAAGCTCTATCATCCTACACCATTTTTGGAAGCTGTCGTGGGCTGGAGCGAAAGCACGAAGTTGCTGTTCTTGTTCGTGCGTTTCGAATTTGCAGGTAGCTTTTCGAATTAGCTTCGAGATCTTGTTCCTAGCCTTTATATTAGCTTCCTGTTAAGTTTTATGGGTTATATTGAGCGCTGGTTTTAGTGTTTAAATTCCAGCCGTGAGCTTTGAGTTCTGGCCGTGTGATAGTAGTGGTTGGCCGTGATTTTGGTTGCAATTCCCTGAAATCTGTGCATTGTGTATTTGGACAGATTTGTGCAGGCTGTGACTTGCTTCGTTCCTTGTGGGAATTAAGGTACGGATTTGAGCTTATATTACAGCGAGGTTATGGCTTGGATGATTGTAGTTGCTGGTATGTGGAATGGTCGTGCCTGCTGGTTGTGTCCTGTTGAGGATTCTGTATGCTATTGTGTTATTACTGTGTTGCATAGGTGTATATGCTTGTACTCCAGCATGTTGCATACACGCATGGTATTCCTTTTTCCAGCTTTGGTAGTCTTTGTACCTTGTTGTATTGTTGTTGTTTCTTACCAGGATGTGAGGGCGAGCGGCAATACCACACTCTCATCTCCCTGCTGGGATCGTAGCCACCATGCGCCGAGTGGTTAACTACCACAGTTCATGGGCGAGGAAACAGCAGGTTGAGTTGCTGATGCATCTGGTAAGTGGGTGTAGTGTCATGGCGAGTGGCTCACTACCACACTGTGAACACACCCCGTGGCCACTGTATGTTGTTGGTAATTCTTGGAGCTATGTTTGAGTTCCTTAGCTCCCTTGTAGGTCGAGCCTTTCGTTGTTATTCGGCGTCTCATGCATAGCATCTGCATTTTATTCCTTGCTGTTTATTGATGTTGTATAGTTGCTCTCCGTACTGGGGTTTGACCCCATGTCCCTCTGGGGCTTGGTTTGTTTCTTTGTTGCTTTGTTTTCAGGAAACCCAGGTTCTACAGCTGGGCGTGGTTTTAACCCAGCCGATGGTGCCCCAGGAGGTGGCTAGCGTGTCCCAGTTGCATATAGCATACTTATATTGTTAGAGTAGATGCCCAACTAGCCAACTTGTGGCGTGTGGGTTTATAGACTCTTGTATGAAACAATCTTTATATATGATATTCGCATTTATTATATGGCATTCTTTACTTTCATTGTATGTATGATGATTTACAATTGCGTTGAGTAAAGACCTAGAATGCACTAAAGCGTATGTTAGATGTGATAGTGGGTATGACGGCTATCATGAAACACATCTAATAGTCGCTGTGTATTCTGAACATGTTCCTAGTCGATTGGGCCGTCAAAATGAGGATAAGGCCGCCCGAGTTCGAGACTAGTATCTGCGATGCGAAGTACCATGTTTCATTGGTAGGGAACATTGTGCTGTTATGAGCATGCAGATAGATAGTGACCTGGTGATCTATCGAACTACCCTCCTTCGGACTTTCCAAGTGGTTACCATTTGTCGAGTGGATAAGTCCGAGGTCATTGTTGTACTGATTAGTCCTCACGACTCGAAACGTCATTGAGACTCTACATGATAGGCGTCTCACTTTGACCCATTTGCCGACTCATTTGGGGTCATAAGGCGTCAGGATTGGGTGAGACCCCGATGCTGTAGGAGTCGATGTATCGTTGTCGAGGATTCACCGCTCGCAGACATACGTGGATATCCTATGCTATCTGAGGGGATAATAGTGTATAAATCTCTGGCCAGAGTACTAGAAGTGTTTTAGGTAAATGTGTTTACCTAGTTACACTCGCGATGTCACTATTTGATCTCCAAGATGTATGCATAGCTATCGGATCTATAGCGACTCTCGATTTACCAATGGTCGTTGATCTGATCGGGATATATGGATTGAAAGGACCGTACCGTACGCTAACCCCGACAAAATGGTTCTTGCAGGAACTATCAGTGATACCTAGGGGATCATGGGGCGATGTTGCTAGACGCTTTACCATGATCCGTTGGGCAGGTCCGGAAGTTGTGATTCCGGAGCCACAATGGTTGTGGGCCCGACAGCTAGCTGTATCCCTGAACCATTGAGGGTCACACAGTACTAAGATTCGAGATTCCCGCACGGAACAAGGAACTCAAATTGTTGAGTATGGTAGGAGAAATAATTGGAAGTGTGACTTTCAAAAGTTGCTATGGCCGTATTGACATTCATCTGCTACTTCAGGGGTTAATCTGCTATTTGTAGATTAGGTGGTCTAAAAAAATTATTTTCACATCATAATGTACGGTTTTAGAACCTATGAAGATCGATCCGATCTGATCGTTGATCGGAGTTATGATGAAATCACAGCGTTGGATTAAAGTTGGTTGTATTGGGTCTGGGCCTGACCAGGGCCCGTTAACCAACTTAGGCCCATGAAATTATCTATAAATAGGAGTGCATGGGGTTGAGTTAAAGACACACCAAAAAGCCATTCAGCAAACTCTCCCCCCTCTTTCACTTCTCCCGCCGCCGCCGCCGCCGCCCGTTGTCGCCGGAAAGGTTGTATTGGGTCTGGGCCTGACCAGGGCCCGTTAACCAACTTAGGCCCATGAAATTATCTATAAATAGGAGTGCATGGGGTTGAGTTAAAGACACACCAAAAAGCCATTCAGCAAACTCTCCCCCCTCTTTCACTTCTCCCGCCGCCGCCGCCGTCGCGCGTCGCTGCTATCGTCCCGGCGAGGAGATTCTGCTTGCAAATTTTTGTTGGGGTTCTAGTGCACTCCAACGACTTGGCGCCGCCTCGCACGAGGAAGATCGGCCGCTGCGTTTCACGAAAGTTGCTGGGCGATGCTGTTGATGTGCGCGCGCTTGGCGCGATGGTGGCCGACCACTTGCTGGTCGCACGCCGCACGTCGACGCTTGCTGGGCGCACGTGGGCGCATGGAGCGCCGCGCTCGTCGCGGCCGCGCGGCCTTGCGCCGCGCGCGATTTTGTCATGGCGGCCGCCACCGGCCGGCCGCCGCTCCGACGAGTCTCCGGCGATGTCGTGACGGCTGGTCTGATTTCTTCTAGGGTTTGGTTCGGGCCTGTCCCGGGCAGCCCGTGAAGTTTTTGGGCCGGTATGCGATATCGGGCCCGGTTTTGATCGATTTTGAAATTTTAAGTTTTTGGGCCTAGAATATTTTTAAGCCCAATATGATACAATTAAAATTAGTAAAATGTGATTTTAATTATGAAATATGATTTTGTAATAAAATATGATTTTGTTGATTAAAATTTGTTTTATCGGCAAAATGCGATTTTATTATAAAATACGATTTCGTAATTAGAATATGATTTTACAATAAATAATTAGATTATTTAATTATACATGTTAATTAGATTAATTGCATGATTGGGGTGATCGAAAGCCGTGCCCAATGTGTTAGGTGTATGCAATAAGTTTTATATGATTTCGGCTTTTAATATATTTTGATTATCATTTAAAGTGGGCCTGTTTGTGGCCCGTTCCCACCCCTTGATAAATGTATCCCTTATTTGTCATAGTAAATTTAAATGTAAATTACTAGATTTAGTGGGAGGACATCCGAAGACGGTGGACGATGGTGATCAAGATATTGAAGACCGAAGATCTGTAAAACCGGAAAGCTTTGTAATAGGATTGCATTGCATATTGCATTACCCCTAGGATTGGACCCAGGTCCGTGGTTGGCAACCACGGACCGCATAGCTCTCACGATCGATCATCCCAATGTTACTTTATATATGTTGATATATAGACTTGTTGAATCCGCATGTTGCATGTTTTAAATTAGATTTAAATATGCATGAGACCAAAATTTTTCAAAAATAAAATCCCTCGTTTTAAATTTGATTTAAAACTTATATCAAGATAAAATGTTTATTCGATAAACAAAAGGGTATTTAAAATTGTTTAAATTAACCCTACATTCCATCAACAATGGGTGTACGTCGATGCTACCCGTATACATGGCCCGACTCATATTATTGAGGGAGTCATGTATGCCGGAAAGCTGTCCACGTCATTGACAACTGTTGTGAGTCGGTTGGAACTCCCTTTAACGTTGGCTCATATTATTGGGGACATTAAGGGGACCGTCCTTCACGACTCAACATTGATGGGTCAATCTTGACACGTGATAGTAAACAGCGTCATATTATTGGGTCCTTACTGGACGTGAGGTGAATACATGGAGGTTGCACCGGTTGCAATCGGAAACTACCTTTTGGGGGTCATGGATGGCTGATATTATTCGGGTCCATGATCGCTTGATTGGGCTCCGTGTACCCACTAAAGAAACCTGTTTTCTCGATTTCATTAGAGAGTGGTGAAATCGTTAAAATAGTGAGAGGGTAATTCATAAAACTTAATGACCATGTTTTATGTCTTAGCTTATATCTTATATAGTTAGTAATGCATGTCTGCTTTCTTTTCAGTATAACTGCTATATAAAATGGTTTCGATGAAAAACCCGCTCGCTGCTATACTGGATAGCAACAGGTTCACCGGTCTGAACTACCAAGACTGGCTCCGCAACCTTAATCTTGCTGTCGGGCCTTGATATCGCGCTTCCACACGAGCTGTCTGTGGATGTACTTCTCCTCTCACTACCCGCTGCATTTGACCCCTTTGTGATCAACTTCAACATGAACAAGCTGGAAGCCACCCTTGAAGAGGTGGTGAACATGCTTGTAGTGTTTGAGGGGACTATAAAGAAGGACAAACCCGTCCTCCTTCTGGGTTCTTCTTCCTCTGCGAAGAAGGGGCCAAGACGCAAGAGAAAGAAGCGTTATGCTCCTGCAAAAGAGGAAAAGTCTGCCAAGAAGCCGAAGGCAAAGGCTTCTAAGCCAAACAAGAGCGAGGACGTTTGCCACCACTGCCACAAGGCTGGGCATTGGAGGAGGAACTGCAAGGAGTACCTCGTGTTGGGGATCCGGATCCGCCCCCCGGTCAGGCAGCGGAAGAACAAAAATTTAGAGAACCGGGAGGCGATCAATACGAAGAACAATTCTACATGTATCAACATACATAGGGTGTTTCAGGCATGTTACCTCGTTGGCACTTGTGCCTGGCTCCAACCGGTGTTTCAAGAACCCGGCGCTTCTCGGTTGATTGCGGTAGTTACGTCAATCCGGTCCACGACCAGATTCGAGACTCCTTCGTCAGACTGCACTAGAAGTCCTGACGAGATCAGCACAATCGGATTCTCCACGAAAAACTAGGCCGGAACGAAATTCCGGCGAAGTTGGGCGGCGGCGGCGGCGCACGGCGGCGGCGGCGTGGTCGAGAGAGGAGAGGGAGGGTGGTGGCTGATGCTAGGGTTAGGGTTAAGAGTTGTTTGATTAAGTCACTTAGTCTTAATTAAATAGACTTCAAGTTGGACTTGGGCCGGTCCAACGGGCCCGGGTCCAAATGACGATATCTATCGCTGTGACTTCATCGCAACTCCGATCGCCGATCAGATCGGACCTATCGACTCAGTTTCCAAAACTGAATGTTA
>KV002465.1:6681-22999 GCA_001598015.1 Dorcoceras hygrometricum
AATTAGCTTGTGTAGAGCAATTTCCCTAGTGTGTGAGAAACAGAGAGTTGAGCGTTTCATTGTATTAAATCTCACACACAGAGATTCATTCACATCCATTGGTGAATGAATCTCAAAACGTTTCAAACAGTCCCGTCCAAGCACGATGACGTTAAACTCATGTGTATGTAGTTAGTCACACAGTTGAGGCTGGGGTGCATTTGTGGAGTCTAGGAGCTCTCGCAGCTGCTGGTTGCGGGACTGGGTCTGTACACGAGTTGTAAGATCAAATCTTCTAGTGGATCCTTCCGAGGTGGAAGAAGGGGAGATGTAGGACATTGAGGTCCGAACTTCCAGAAACAAATATGCTGTGTATCGGTCCATTTCTTTAAGCTTTTCAGCATTGCATATTTACTTTAGCATTCGCATAATTCAGCACTTGCTTATATTTCAGCTTAGCATCCCATACAGTTCAGCACACAAGCACTTGCACAAGTCGAACAGATTTATGTGAAACATAAATCTGTTTGAGTCGTTTTAAAATATTAGGATTCAGTTCTGATATTTTCCGCATGATTTTTAAATCATACCAGATCTGTCTACGGTGCTCTTCTGGTGAGTTTTTATTAGATGTTCAAGAACATTGAGCTATTGCAGCTCCGTATTAGCAGCGCAAAATTTTTAATCGCTCATTTTAAACAGCAGCTGCTAAGTTCCTTTGAAAAACAGGGACCAACAAGTGGTATCAGAGCTGTTTTCAGGGACCATCATGAAATAATATATTTGTAGATGATTATTCTTATCTAGATATATTTGAAAGATTTGTGACTAAAATAAATATGTAAGATAATATCGCTAAGTTTTGTATTATCATATTCTCCTCTATAAATAGGGGTATTGATTTCAATGAAAATTTCATCTGAGTATTGACTCTATGAATTCCCTCTATATTTTCTCTACTCATTATCTATTCATCTTTCTATTTCTTTACGATTTATAACACGTTATCAGCACGATGCTATAACTTTTGAGAATGATGATTAATATCATTATGTTGATGCTCATGAAAAGCACAACATATTACAATTGATTGATATGCTCAAAAATAAGCACTTTATATTGTAATTGATTGAGAATGAAAATAAATTTAAGTTGGCTTTAAGAAGTACAACATGTCAATAATCATCAATATTTACTGATGTTCAATAAGTAGCACGATTATGTGATTTATGAAACGATGCTCATGATAATGAAATATCATGATTCTATGAATTTAAAGTTGTTGCTTTTGAAATAGCACAACATGATTTTATATGAAGAATCTAAAAAAATTCACGATTAAGAGAGATTCATGATGATATGATATCTAAATAGTTGAATCCAATGAGATTCTTTATTGAGATTTGTTATGAAGTTTAAGATCTATGAATATTATCGATATATATAGATCTAAAGTGTTGTATCACTTATAAAGAATATTGATCAAAAGGTGTAAGTTCGATGATATGATATTCATGAAGAAATCAATATAAGATCCAAATTTAACAATACTCTTGAAGAATATTGATAAATCATATTCGTTTAAATGAGTTTTTGAGGATCTTATTAAGAGAAACGCAATACGATTCCTTGAAAAAATCAATAATAAGATCTTAAATTAAAGATCTAAATTTGTCAATATTTTTTAAAGATCTTAAAGATCTATGATTATCAAATATTGACTTACATCATTTGAAACATATATTTGTGGTTAATGCTATCGAAAGCATGATTTATTGTTTGCCACTTTCTGGTTAATAGTGATTTGATGTTGAATATGAACCACATCAAATATTGAATAAAATTATGAATATCTAGCATTGAAACCGCAATGCCATCAATTATAGAAACAGGAAAAAAATAATATTGAAGCCAATGAATGGCTAATATCGTTTATATTATGAGCGACGATAATGATAGATTATGCGTGATGGCAATTAATTGATTTATGATTATTTTGGACTATTTCAGATCATTATAGTTATATATTAATTTATTTATGACTATTTTGTATCATTATATATTGATTTAATTATATGTTATCTTGTTTAGTGGTACGATATGCCTTGAGTTTTTAAAGTGATTAATATATTCAGTTTATTTTAGAAAATTATGTCATATGTTGATTTTGATGATGCAGCATAATTTGAAATTTTATGAATACATTTTATTTGTTAATAAATTGCATAAGAAATTGTATTATTCAATTTAATTGTGATATTTGTTGATGATAATGTTTGCGATTTCTTTCAAATTTAGTATATATATTTACATATCTTTTTGAGTCATATGTTCCAATATGAATAATTTTTTATGGGATTTATTTGTAAGTGCGAAGTGGTGTTCAAAAATATTATATGATTGAATTGAGCTTTATAACCATCCAAGATTTATTCCATCATTATGTGAATCCATTTTCAATTCTGATAATATATTGATAATATCAACTATCCATCTTGTATCAATAAACTATAAATTAGTTGTTGGTTACATTCTCAAATGTTATTATTTACTTTAATGAATAGCAAATTATTATTCATGTGTCAGGAGATTTGATTGAATTTAAACCATAAATTCATTAAAGATTTATAGGATGAATTTCATATTATTTGAAAGATTTGGATGACATAAACGAGACATGAAAAGAAATGTATGTCTTATCTCATTTTATGAATTTTTTCCAAAGTACGATTTAATATTATTATCGTATTATTTGTTGACAAACAAAAGAATGAGATATAAATATGGAAGGAATCCAATTATTGTAATCAATTCTACGAAGAGAATGTGATCATATAGTGCTAATTAATACAGCTGATTACTGTTGTTGATTATTCTTTCAAAGAAGAATAATACATTGTCCCGAGAGTGGGATATGAACTACAAAGATTTGGCACAAAATATTGAGATATGCATCATATCATATATTGTGGTAAATGTACATCGGTTTCTCATACCACTATATGAAGAAATTGTACCTTAAGTACATTCATGATTTATTGATTTTATCAAGCACGACTAAAGTGTGTGGAGACCGTTGAAGTCTACCCAAATTACACTTTCATCGTAAGCTCATGGTTGTGTTAAACATTAGAAGATCGAATGATTGACGATGAAAGAATATTATGTGCTTGAAACAATAAATAGTGATAAAAGTTGACATATGGATTTTTGAATCCAATGAGAATAATGATTTGAGAAGATGCGTATTGCTCTAGAAAAGCTAACTTCTCCAAAAGAGTCAATATCAATTTGCCTTTAAAAAAAAAAGAGGGAGAATAAACCAACAGATTATTGGTATTGTAAACCAATATTTTGTACCAATAAAAGTATCACTGATACAAATGATTTCATGGTTTGGCATAATGGACTGTCTTGAACATTGAAACTATACAAAAAGTTGAATAACTATTGATAGTGTGTACAAAGATATGAATGTGAAAACCAAAAGCTACTGGATCGATAAATATGAATGTTTATGAATCAAATATCCAGAATATTTTATGAAGTTTTATAATGACTTATCAAATTTGATAGCACTATCACAAGCTCAAATTGGCAGAAATCCTCATATTATCTGGAATAAATAAGTGATGATAAACGTGGGCCCACGCACGCAACTTGTTGTTTGCGGAATATCCGTTGAGATAAATTTCCAAAATATTAATCAAGACAAGCTTGATTAAAATAAATGATATGCATATAAATTTATAATTTATTTATTATGGCTAAGTTGATTTAGTTGCCTCCAATCAACTCTTGAAGCCACTAATTTTGAGAATAAAATGTGTCATATTTTGAGGATATTTGTTGCATATATTGTACGTATTATGTCAAATGATTATGATGAATTATATTATATTATTGAATTTTGACTTGATTGTGCGGCAAATGCACTGCAATGAATCTCTTGAAGAGAATTCAATGTTGGAAATATTTTGGATATTCTGATCAACGAGATTTTATGACGCAGTTTCTCATTTGTAAATAATATTTCCAACATTGAGAGGGAGGAAATAGAAGCTAAAAGGAATTTACGAGAATATATTTAATCGATCCCAATGTATTATAATGTGAACAAGAAGTTCATAGTGTGTTTCTCAAAATTATAATTTTCTATCTTGAATATTTAGCTTATTGATGTTCAACTTGAAAAATATATACAGATTGTCTGAAACGACAAATACCCCCTTAAAATAAAAAAATTGTGAATATTCAAATATCACAAATAATGGAGGCTGGTCGTTCTAAATAAAACGATGTCCTGCATGACCTTATATTACTTGCAAGTAAATGTGAAAAGACGCTATGAGCATGATCGACCAATTAATTCAATCAATCCAATTTGGACTGTGTTATCATGAAATAACAAGTATAGTCAGAGATGAGATACAACAAATGATTTTTCATCTCATATTTTTGATCGAAATGATATGATTGTTAACATTTCATTGTTCTAAGTATGGATTTGAAATTATATAATTATCGAGTGTCAAGAGCTATATTTTGCAGATATTGTCAATAATGAATTCGTCATATTTGACTATATGAGCAGCTTTAGCAAAGCTTCACAAAATACTTGAAGTCAATTACGAGAAAATATTTTGTACTTATCATGAGTGTGTTGACTTGAAATTGATTTATGATATAAAATATTCTCGAAAAGTTTGATGCATGAAATATCTCACGTCTGTGAAGATGAAGAAAAAATATTTGGTCTTAAAGTACTGATATACGACATTCATGCATCATCATATCTCAAAAGTACGCTATGAGATCGTTGATATACGTGAAGAGATTAACAACAACAGAAGATACTTTGATCGATCTTATTAGAAAGTTTTCATGTACATCAATTTTTTAAAATTAGCATACAATATCGGAAAGCGGCTGCTTAAAAATTACAAGTGATGGTTGCAACAGGGGGAGTTAATCCCAACTGTACTCTTTTCCCTTATTCATGTTTTTCCCACGTGGTTTCATGAAAAGGTTTTTATGAGGCAGTTTTGCAACAACAAGAGATGTCGAACTCTTTCTCCTTCATTAGGATTTTGTCCCACTGGGTTTTTTCTAGTAAGGTTTTAACGAGGCGTATCAATAATCGGAAATACAACCAAATAAAGATTGTTGTACTCTTTTTCCTTCGCTCAGGTTTTTTTCATTTGTTTTCCTATCAAGGTTTAGTGAGGCAACACATGAGTCCCGATGAACTATCCAAGCATCCATCATGCAAATGAAGATTTTGACAAATCGGTTGATGCACAAATAATCATCTAATGGGGAGTGTTATGAAATAATACATTTGTAGATGATTATTCTTATCTAGATATATTTGAAAGATTTGTTATCAAAATAAATATGTAAGATAATATCTCTAAGATTTGTATTCTCATATTCTCCTCTATAAATAGGGGTATTGAGTTCAATGAAAATTGCACCTGAGTATTGACTCTATGAATTCTCTCTACATTCTCTCTACTCATTCTCTATTCATCTCTGTTGGATCTGTGTTTACAGATCATAATCTTAATTTTGATTAACACAAAACATGTTGTATCTTACTAACGATTTAGGATCGATGTGTAGCCTTTTCCCGTCATAAGCAGCATGCTGGTGCAGGTCAAACCATATCAGATTGAGAAAAAGACCAGATCAGGGAATTTGGCTAAGCTGGATGCTGAGACAGAGATGGTTGAAATTTTCAAAATGCTATTCAATTAAATTCTTAACTTATCATTTTTTTTTTCTCCATTAATAATCAAGGTCTTGAACTCTTAATTAAAGTCACAACATAAGTAGCCATTGCGTAGCCAAATAATGTCTAATTATGACCATAAAGTGGTGTTTAATGGCCATAAAAATGTGACACTTCCCATTCCCCAACCTCTACTATATATAACACACTTCAAAGATGAAGAAATGCACTGTATAAACGTCAAGAAATCCTGTCAAAATCGTTCAAGAGGCAGCCCCATTTAAAAAACAAGAGGTTGAAGTTTTGAGCATTCCAACAACAATCAGAAGGCCTACTGTCCGGAACCTATTGTCACTTCTACAGATCATAGAATCCAATCTCCACCGGCCATAATATGCTCCTCTATGTTCTGAATACTAGGTACAAAATTTTAGTCTAATCCAACGGTTATATTCCGTAAAGCAAATTCGCAAAAATATTGCACATATTACATATGAGGAAACTGCAGCTTCTGTTTATCATTATAAAATAATTTCGAATGACCTAGATATCATATCTCCACCGTTCAGATTTTACTCCGTTATTTCTTGCATATGGTTTCCAAATTTCATTCTAATCCAACGGTTAAAATTTTGTAAAACGTCTTTGCATTAATTCTGTACAGATTCCATACGAGAAATCTGCAGCTCTTGTCCATCACTTAGAAATGGTTACAAATTTCCTCGAAAGAAGATCTTGACCATTCAAAAGTTATTTCATTATGTTTCATATTTGCAACTTCTAAAAATCTCTATATTCGTGATCCACTTCGAGTAGTAACCAGATACTGAATCAAGCATTGCCATCATATTTCTCTATTTTGAGCATTAATCAGGTAAGTGGGCTTTTGTTATGTATTCATTCTAAACTATACGGTTGTTCATGCTATATTCTGTTCTGAAATTATCATTCGAGCACTTTTTTCGTGTCAAATTCGTGTTATGATTCATGCTATGCATGCTAGTAATCTGTGCTCTGTCTTAGTGCTGATATGAATCGAATTGATATGGGAATACATAATTCTGCACTCTGAATCATACGATATGATTAAAGCCTCGCTCCCTTATAGGAGTAAAAATTAGGGACTGGTCAGTAGTACTCAGAATTGTGCACTATGAATCACTATGTGATTAAGGCCTCGCCCCTTAGAGGAGTAAAAATTAGGAACTGATCAGTAAATCATGAAATTCGAGGAATATCAGTGCTAGTTGTTCTCTGTTCTGTTCAGTGTTCTTGAAATGTTTCGAAGTTCAGCTCAGTTGTATATATATGTATATTTTTGTTATGCTCGAATGGTTCCCCCACTTGCTGTGTGTTTCCCAAAACACTCACCCCTTATTTTTTCACCTAGATAAGAATGAAGATCAGATTGAAGAAGACGAACAAGACATGTTTTAGGGCTGGTGAAGACTTATTTAATTTTTATTCTTTCGCTTCCGTATTTCTGTTATTCAAGTTGTAAAGACAATCATTTTGATTATGTGATAGACTGGTTTTGAGCTGTACTATGAGGCTTGATGTTTTGTAATGAATAATTTTTAAACATTGCCGGTGTTCACGTCCAGGCCCGTTCTCGGGGCGTGACAGATGGTTTATTGTGGATGATGTAGAAGAAGAAGAAATGAGGAGGCAGAAGTCTGTGAGAAGTTTAATGAGCTCGAGGTGACCCACGCAGATGGAGATGAGGAAGAATCCAAGAGCAGGGTGTACTCGATCAATCTCCATAGGTCCAGCTGGTAAGAAAGTCGCAAGCTGGATCAGATAATAAAAAGAGTACTGGAGTAGATCAGATTGAACGAGAGCTGCAAGCTGTTAAGAAGATGTCCAAGCTGGAACAATGAGGGACGCCCAAGCTGGTGTAGCGCATGACATCCAAGCTGGAACAGTAGGGGACGCCCAAGCTGGTACAACGGAGGAGAAGCAGCTCAGGAGAATAACAGCTCAGATTAGTGATCAAGTGCAGATTAGCAATCCAGTGAAAGCTGAATCAGAACAGAGTAGATGAGAAGTGCAGAGAAGAAGCACAGATCAGCTCAGAGCAGAACAGATTAGCAACCAGATCAGAGAGACAAGCTCGAAGACCAGCTGGGAGGAAACCAATTGGTAGACCAGATCAAGAGCTTCAAATCAGATTAATTAGTTTGTGCAATTTCAAAATACTAGAAGACAAACTAATTTATCTAATCAAGAAAAGAGCTCGAAGTTAGCAAAGGCTGCAAGCGCGGAGATGAAGAGAGCTTAAAGTCAACAAAGCCTGCAATTGCATTTAATGACAAAGGACACAAGGTACAACTGTCAGGCCTCGTGCTCAATCAGAGTAAACCACATAAAACACGTTATCGGAAGCATTAAAATAGTGGCTAAATTTTTTGCTTTTGGCCTGACTTAAAAAACATAATTTAAAATACATTGATATTCAAAATATTGGTTTACAATACTCGAAAACAAACTACAACATAAATTAACATACAAACATAGAGCGACTCTCAATTAACAAACAGATGAGTCTCTCGCTCAACATTGATACAATACAATATAACGAACATATCATATGTATATAGTACATATAACCGGGACACTCTATCCACCTCCCGGGGCATTACCAGCTGGATCAACTCCATGACCAACAGAGAAACCATGATAACCTGAAAACACACACAGGCAACAAGACAACTAGCCCCAGAGGGACAATGGGTCAAAACCCCAGTACGGAGAGCAACTGAAAAACAGCAGTTAAATAGCAAAAGATAAAATGCGAAAGATATGCATGAGAACAAGGCTACAACTGAAGGCAGGGAGCCAAAGGATCTCAAAGAACTGCTCGACAACTGATATCTAATCAACTGGAGAATAGTGGCCACGGAGTGTGTGAGTATATGGGAGCTACCCACTCGTCTCAACACACGGTACCAGATGCACAATAGATCGCTCAACCTGCTGTTTCCCAACTCATGAGATGTGGGAGCTACCAACTCCGTTCATAGTGGCTAATAGATCCCATCAGGGAGATGAGGGTGACGGGAGTTACCCGCTCGACCTCCAACAAGCATCCTGGTACACACAGATCAATACAACAAAGTAAGGATAGCATGATCTGAGCTCAACATGAACAATGCGTGTATGCAATGTAACAGCTTGCAATAAACAACACAGCAGAAGCAAGCAATGACAACACAGAAGCATACACAGAAGCTCACATAAAATCCATGCCAATTCAACGCCGTAAAACAAGCTCACATCAATACCTTAGTTCTGAGCTACAATTACCACAACAAGCAGTCCCGAGTAACCATATCTGAAACCTGCTAAGCCAAACAACAACACTAACTCAGGGACGTAAAGCTCATATATATGAACTGGGAAGCTACAACTTCGACCAGCTATGTCCTACCCTTCTAGCTCAACAAACAGCTCTAAACAAAGCACAAGGTAGGAACTAACACTTATCCAACAAGCTGTTGGCGCAGCGGCGGATCCGGATCCAGCTCCCGGGGTGCAGCGGAAGATTTCAAAATTTTGCATCGGGAACGGTCAATACATAACAAATACAGCAAACAAACATACATAGGATATTTGATTTGGTACCTTGCTGGCGTCTAGGCGCCTGTCTCCGACCAATTTCACGAGGAAATTGGCACTTCAACGGTAGGCGGTCGTCATTCTCCTAATCCGGTCCACGACTGAAATCACGATCCCTTCATCAGTCTGCACTAGAAAACGTGACAAATGTTTCACGGACGGAATCTCCTCGTCAAGACAGTCAGAACAAGTCCGACGGCGACGACAGGCGGCGGTGCGCGGCGGCGGGCGACGGCGAAGGGGGGGGGGGCGGCCGAGAGGAGTAGAGAGGGAGGGAGGCGGCTTGCTCTAGGGTTTTGTGTAGTTATGTTGTTGTTTGTAATGCAACCCTAGGGCCCTTATTTATAGACTTCGTATGGGCTTGAACCGGTTTAATGGGCTTGGGTCGGGCCAGGCCCAGGGTGAACATTCGTTTCAAGTACATCATCGTGGCTCCATCATAATCTCGATCGACGATCAGATCAGACCGATCTACACAGTTTACAAAACTGAGTATTATGATGCGAAAACAATTTTTCGGACCACTTATTCCAAAATAACAGTTTGGCCCCTGCAAGTTTCAAGGATAGTCAAACTAACCCAAACTTCAGGGAAATTGCATTTTGACCCCTATTTAATTTTAGGAAGTCGCACTTCCATCCTTCCTCCTCATATTCTCAATAAATTGAGCTTAATTTCCGTGCGGGAATCGAGAAACCAGTACTTGCGTGACCCTCAATGGTTCAGGGATACAGCTAGTCGTGGGCCCACAACATGTGTGACTCCGAAACCATATTTTTGGACTAGCCCATCGGATCATGGTAAAGTGTCTAGCAACATCGTCCCATGATCCCCTAGGTATCACTGATAGTGCCTACAAGAACCAGTCGGTCATGGTTAGCGTACAGTACGGTCCTTTCAACACATATATCCCGATCAGATCAACGACCATTGGTAAATCGAGAGTCGCCAGAGATCCAATAACCATGCATACATCTCGGAGATCAAATAGTGACATCACGTGTGTTACTAGGTAAACTCATTCACCTAAAACACATCTAGTACTCTGGCCAGAGATTTATCACACTATTATCTACTCAGATAACATAGGATATCCACGCACAAAGGCGAGCGGTGAATCCTCGACAACGAAACATCGACTCCTACATGCATCGGGACCTCACACAATCCCGCCACCTAATGACCCCAACTGAGTCGGTAAACGGGTCAAAGTGAGACATCTATCATGTAGAGTCTCAATGACGTTTCGAGTAATAAGGGCTAATCTGTACAACCAAGACCTCGGACTTAATCCACTCGACAAATGGTAACCACTTGGAAAGTCCAAACGAGGGTAGTTCGATAGATCACCAGGTCACTATCCATCTGCATGCTCAGAACATCACAATGTTCCCTACCAATGAAACGTGGTACTTCACATCGCAGATGCTAGTCTCAAGCTCGGGCGGCCTTATCCTCATTTTGACGGCCCAATCGAGTAGGAACGAGTTTAGAATACACAGTGACTATTAGATGTGTTTCATGATAGCCATCATATCCACTATCACATCTAACATATACTATGGTGAATTCTAGGTCTTTATCCAACGCAATTGTTAACATTATAAAATAATGAAGATAAAGAATGTCATAAAAGAATACGAATTTCATAAATAAAGATCATTTACAAAGAGTCAACAAGAACCCACACGCCACAAGTTGGCTAGTTGGGCACCTACTCTAATAATCTCCCACTTGCCCTAAAGCCAACTACTCATCAGACGCAATCCCATTGTTTCACAATGTTTTTCAAACAACGGTCCTGACAAGGGTTTCGTAAGTGGATCAGCAATGTTGTCTGCATAGGCGACTCTCTCGACTGCTATGTCACCTCTAGCCACAATATCCCGGATTATGTGGTATTTCCTTAGTATATGTTTGGATCTTTGGTGAGACCTAGGCTCCTTTGCTTGCGCAACGGCACCCGTGTTGTCACAGTACACCGGGACTGGACCAACTCCTTTAGGGATTACACCCAACTCTTGGACGAAATTCCTCATCCAAACCGCCTCTTTAGCAGCAGCTGATGCTGCAATGTACTCAGCCTCAGTGGTTGAATTCGCGATGGTGTCTTGCTTGGAACTCTTTCAAGAGACAGCACCACCATTGAGCATAAATACAAATCCAGATTTTGACTTCGAATCATCCACATCACATTGGAAGCTAGAATCAGTGTAGCCTTCCAATTTCAGTTCACCACCTTCATAGACCATGAACATATTCTTAGTCCTTCTTAAGTACTTAAGAATATCTTTCACGGCCTTCCAATGCATCTGGCCGGGGTTGGCTTGGTAACGGCTCGTGACACTCAGAGCATATGCGACATCTGGTCTAGTTGAGATCATGCCATACATAATACTACCTATTGCCGAGGCATATGGCACACGTGTCATACTCTCTATCTACTCATCAGTCTTTGGACACATAGACTTAGATAGAGTGACCCCACATAGGTAGGTGTCGTCTCTTGGAATCTTCCATAGAGAACAGCTTAAGTATGGTATCGATGTAGGTAGCTTGGGTGAGTCTGAGCATCCTTTTCGATCTATCTATATAGATCTGTATTCCTAGAATGTAGGATGATTCACCCATGTCCTTCATCAAGAATTTACTAGACAACCATACTTTTGTCGATTGCAACATTCCTACATCATTCCCAATGAGTAGAATGTCATCAACATAAAGTACAAGGAATGTCACAGCATTTTTAACTACCTTCTTATACACACATGGCTCCTCGGGATTCTTGATGAAATCAAATTCTTTAATCATCTCATCAAATCTCAGGTTCCAACTTCTCGATGCTTGCTTGAGACCTTAGATCGATCTCTGAAGTTTGCATACTTTATGCTCACTTCCTACAGATGTGAAACCCTCAGGCTGCGTCATATAGATCTCTTCCTTAATATTTCCATTAAGGAACGCAGTTTTCACATCCATTTGCCATATCTCATAATCGTACCATGCGTCTATAGCTAGTAGGATTCTAATTGACTTGAACATAGCAACTGGTGAGAAGGTTTCATCATAGTCAACACCTTGTCTTTGAGTGTAACCTTTCGCGACCAGTAGTGCCTTGTAGGTCAGTACCTTACCATCAGGCCCAAGTTTTCTCTTGTATATCCATTTACACCCAATAGGAACTATTCCTGAGGGAGGATTAACAAGAGTCCAAACTTGGTTTGAATGCATCGAGTCAATCTCAGATTGTATTGCTTCAAGCCACAAATTAGAATCAACATCGGAAATTGCCTCCTTGAATGTCCTTGGATCACATCCAACAGTTTGATCACTTTGATCATCTTCAAGGAGGAACCCATATCTAACAGGAGCCCTAGGAATCCTTCCAGATCTCCTAGGTGTGTCCATATCAAGTATTGGCACTTGAGGTGCGGGAGATTCACTTGGTACTTCAGTAGGTTCTCAAACCTCTTCGAGTTCTACTATCTTGCCTTTTCTATCAAGTAGAAATTCCCTTTACAGAAAGGTGGCATTTCTAGAAACAAACACTTTTGTTTCATTGGGTGGCTTGCCCATCCATATCTCATATGGAGTTTTATCCACCGCCTTGGTGTGGACATTGTTCAATAACATTACCATCGTTTCGAGCGCATAGCCCCAAAACGAGGTAGGAAGCTCAGTGAAACTCATCATAGATCGAACCATGTCCATCAAGGTTCGATTACGACGCTCCGCTACAACATTGAGCTGTGGTGTGGCCGGAGGGGTCCACTGTGAGAGAATCTCATTCTCTTTAAGATAGTCTTGAAATTCGGCACTTAAGTATTCTCCACCTCGATCGGATCAAAGCGTTTTAATACTTTTCCCCAACTGATTTTCTACTTCAGCCTTGAATTCTTTGAACTTTTCAAAGGGTTCAGACTTGTGCTTCATTAAGTACAAGTACCCATACCTAGAGTGATCATCGGTAAAGGTGATGAAGTATGTGTGATCGTACTTAGTACCAATGCTAAGTGGGCCACACACATCAGTGTGGATCAAATCCAGTAGGCCTTGAGCACGTTCAGGCTTGCCCGTGAAGGGTTGTTTAGTCAATTTTTCCCTTGAGACAAGACTCACAAGTCGGTAGGGAGTTAATATCAGACATATAAAACATGTCACTCCTAACCAACTTGTTCATCCTACTCAAGGAAACATGACCTAGCCTAGCGTACCAAAGTTGTGCCGGGTTCAAGCTATCGTTTTTCCTTTTTATTGTTGTTGCATGTATTTTCACATCGCGAGAACTTCTTTTAATTTTAAGGTGTATAGATCGTTTTCGCGTTCCCCAATTCCAATCAAACATTCATTCTTGTATATATTGCAAATCGAATTGGCAAAATGATAAGAATATCCATCACTATCAAGCATAGAAACAGAAATGATGTTCTTATTAATTCGGGAACAAATAAAACGTTTCTCAATAACAACTTAAAATTTGAAGACAGAAATAAATAAATATCTCTTATAGCTACAGCAGCAACCCTTGATCTGTTGCCAAGCCTCAAGTGGGTCTCACCCTCTCTAAGACGCCGGCTTCTTGTCATTATCTGCAAATCATTGCAGATATGAGATCCACATCCGGTATCAAGTACCCAAGAAGTCGAATTAAGAGACATATTAATTTCGATGTAGAACATACCTTTTTCAATCTGCAACTGCTCGAGGTAATCCTTACAGTTCCTCCTCCAGTGTCCAGGCTTGTGACAGTGGTGGCAAACATCCTCAGATTTGTTCGGCTTTGAAGTCCCTGCCTTGGGCTTCTTGGTGGGCTTTCCCTTCTTCGCAGGGGCAGAACGTTTCTTGCCCTTGCGTTTGGGCCCCTTCTTCGCAGAGGAAGAAGAGCTCATAAGGAGGACGGGCTTGTCCTTATTTACGGTTCCTTCGAACACGACAAGCATGTTCACCACCTCTTCAAGGGTGGCTTCCAGCTTGTTCATATTAAAGTTGACCACAAAGGGGTCGAATGAAGCAGGGAGGGAGAGGAGAAGCAGATCCACAGACAGCTCATGTGGAAGTGTGATATCAAGCCCACTAGCTTCTCAATGAGCCCAATCATACGAACCCCATGCTCGCGGACCGAAGTCCCATCGCGCATGCGGCTCGTCATGAGCTCCTTGATAGTGGTGAACCTCTCAGTCCGAGAGTTCTCCCCATACAGCTCCTTGAGATGAAGGTGTATGTCAGTAGCATACACGGTCTTTTCAAAACGCCGCTGCATTTCATTAGACATCGATGCTATCACATAGCACCGTTCCTTTAGCTCGTCGTCCCACCATTTGTTCAGCTTAGCCAGTTCCTCAGGACTGGCATCGGAAGGGGCTTCCTTCGGAGGGGTCTTCTCTAGCGTGTAGAGAAGTTTCTCCGAAGCCAAGACAATCTTGAGGTTTCGAAGCCAATCTTGGTAGTTCAAACCAGTGAACTTGTTGTTATCCAGTATAGCAGCAAGTGGATTTTTGATTGAAGACATTGTAATAGCAGTTTATACTGAAAAGAAAAACAGACATGCATTACAGACTATTTATGAAAAACGCTAAGACATAAAACAAGGTCATTTAGTTTTATGAATTATCCTCCCACTATTTTAACGATTTCACCACCCTCTAATGAAATCGAGAAATCAAGTTTCCTTAGTGGGTACACAGAGTCCAATCAAGAAATCATGGTCCCGAATAATATCAGCCAACCATGATCCTCAAAAGGTAGAGCCCAATTGCAACAGGTGCAACCTCCATGTATTTACCTCAAGTCCAGTAAGGGCCCAATAATATGACGCCGATTACTATCACGTGTCAAGATGACCCAATGTATACGGGTAGCATCGACGTACACTCATTGTTGATGGAAGGTAGGAAATTTTAAACAATATTTAAATTCCCTTAGTTTATCGAATAAACTTTTAATCTTGATATAATTTTAAATCAAATTTAAAATGAGGGATTTTAATTTTTAAATTTGGTCTCAATAATTTTAAATCAAATTCAAAATCGCGGATTCAACAGATATATATCACTCATATATAATTGGGATGATCGATAAGCGAGAGTTATGCGATCCGTGGTTGCCAAGCACGGATCTAGGTCCAATCCTAGGTGACATGCAGTATGCAAATGCAATCCTATTACATAAGCTTTCAGTTTTACAAATCTTTGGTATTCAGTATCTTTGATCATCATCTCCACCATCTTCAAATTCATCCTCCCACTAAGTCTAATATTTACATTAGGGATACAATTTTAAAGGGGTGGGAACGGGCCATAAACCAAGTCCACTTTGAAAATGATATCAACAATATTACAACCAAAATTTGTAAAACCTAGCATACACCTAACACATTGGGCATTGCTCTCGATCATCCCAAACACAATTAATTCAATTAATTGACTTAAATAGAATAATCAAATCAAATTTGATATAATCCAACAAAATCACATTTTAAATATAAAATCAAATTTTATAAATAAAATCTTATTTTGTCATTTTCAATTGCATCAAATTGGACTTAAAACAATTTTAGGTCCAAAATCTCAAAAAAATCAAAAATTAACTTTGGTCCGACCAAAAGGGCCCAATATCAAATAATGGCCCGAAAGGCCGTCCGGGACGGGCCCGAAAAAACACTAGAAATCAAAAACAGCCGTCGCATCGCCGCCTCGGAGCCGCCACACGGGCGGTGCACCGCCACCGTGCGCGACCTGCGTGCACGGGCGCCGGCCAGCGGGCGCGGCGCTCGCCGCACGCTGAGCGCACAATCGTGCGCATCCCGCCGTGAATCACGCACGGTAGTTGCGCACGCCGAACGTGACGGGTGCGCGGTGGCGTGCGGCAACGTGCCCGGCGGTGGCGCGGCGGTCGAAAAAATTGTTTTTTTTTGAAATTTGAGATCTGATGCAATACAGGTACAATTTATGTATTGACAGATCCGAGCCAAAGCTCTGATACCACTGT
>KV002465.1:46111-118887 GCA_001598015.1 Dorcoceras hygrometricum
CATGTATCAGACTCCCCTACGAGTACAACAACAAAGCACAGGGCATCTCCCTGGCTAACCGATACACATATATATATAAGTATGCTATATGCAACTGGGACACGCTAGCCACCTCCTGGGGCACCACCAGCTGGGTTAAACCCACGACCAGCTGTAGAACCTGGGTTTCCTGAAAACAAAGCAACAAAGAAACAACCAAGCCCCGGAGGGACATGGGTTAAACCCCAGTACGGAGAGCAAACATAAAACAGCAGTAAACAGCAAGAATAAAATGCAGATGCTATGCATGAGAAAGGAAACAACAGCTCAATGGGATCTGCAATAAGAATATGTGGCCACGGTGAGTGTAGGACATGTGGGTGCTACCCACTCACCCCTACTCGCCCACCCTTACCAGATGCATCAACAACCCAACCTATGAACTGTGGTAGCTAACCACTCGGCGCATAGGGGAAAAATGAGAGTGCGGAATCATCGCTCGCCCTCGCATCCTGGTAAGAAAACAGAGAAACAACAACGAACAAAGGCTGCAATAGATGAATGGAATGCGTGTATGCAACATGCTGGAACAGCAAACATATAACCATATGCAACACAACAATTACACACGGTAAGCATACACAGCTCTCACACAGAGCAACAACATCACCCAGCAATCCAAACACAGCCATCTCTCAATTTATCCAAGCCAGGTTCCACGCTGAATTACAAGCTCAAGATCCATACCTCAATTCTGTGCAATAACTACCACAACAAGGAGCCCAAGAGATCTGGTTAGAAACCTGCTGAACACACAACGTACAAGCACAAAACCCACGGCTGGGAGTTACAACTCAAACCAGCAACTGATTCCAACAATACCACTAACAGGAAGCTTAAACAAAGGCTAAGACTAAGATCTCAACAACAATTCGAAGTTCTACCTCAACGACGCAACACATGGCCGAAGACAGCAACTTCGCGATCTTGCTCTAGCCAACAACAGCCTCCAAGAATGGCATAGGATGGAAGAGCTTCTCGATAGGATTCCAACGCTACCTCAAACGCCCAAAACAACGGTCGGAAACGACAGGAATTCGCCGGAGAAACTCACGGTGAACAGTACTAGGGTTCGAAGAACAGAGGTCGACAACCAAGATAATATTTCGCTAAGTATGGAATCTGGTGCTTGAAATCGAAGACCAAGTCTTCCTTAAATATATGCATAAAAGCTGGTTAAAATCATCCGCCGACAAAACCAGTCGACGCACGCTACAAAATACAACCAGCAGATGCAAAGAAAGCAACTGCTGAATTCTCAACAACGCTAATCAAAACGGTGTCGCAGCGACTTAACAAAACGACGTCGCACCGCTTACATCATCAAATCTGCCACCAGCTGGTCGCCTAAAACCATCTGATGGTTTCCTCAAGCAATAACCAAAACGCAGCGTTTCAACTTAATAAAACGGCGTCGCATAGCTGACGTCATCAAATCCGGTCGATAACCCTCGCGCAATACCAGTCGCAAGCTACAGGAAACTAGACGCAAGCTACAGTAGAGTTGACCATCGTTGACATCTACTCTCAGCTGGACAACCAGCAGGCGCACGCGAACAAATCCCACCAGCTGGTACCAGACGCAACACTCAAAATGGCGTCGCACCAAACGCTACCGTTTTGCCCTCAACAAACGAGATAAAGCAGCAGCTGGATACAAACATGCTACCAGCTTTCACTTAACACAACACATCCATATTTCACTAAAACTACGGCGTTTAGGAATCTCGCGCTACCAAAACACGCTACGACTGGATTTCACCAAATCGACCAGCTTTCACCACGAAACCAGCTTTTACCCAAAATACCAAAAATACGAAAACTTCCAGAAATGCTCTAAATGTGAAATCTGACCCGAAAATACTAACCAAACCTCCAAACAGAGATCTGAACCACCAAAAATCTCTAAAATCCGATTAATTCCAACAAATTAATCTTAATTACATTTCAGGTCTCACATTGACCCTCTAGGGTTGTCCGGTTGTGTTGTTTACCATTCAGGTTACCCAGGTACTTCAGCTGGCCCAGGAGGTGCGTCAGCTAGTGGAGCCCCGAGGATTTGATCGAGTATATATATATATAACACTGAGTGGTGTAATTCTCAAAATATTATACTGATATTTTTCATGTTGTCCATGGTGTTTACCCTAATAATTTTTAGAGGTTTCCCACGTAAAAAATTTTGGTGTCGGTTTTTATTCTCCAATTTCATATTTCTATCTCGAGGTATCTCACCTGAGACCAACAATATCATGCATGCCTATGCACCTTTTGTGTACTTCATTTAGTTAGTTTATAAAGTTTCACACTTTGAAATAGCTTTCTAACTTCATTCTCATTTAGTTTGTTTTCCTATTGATATCAAAAGATGAAAAAGCTTACACGGGAATCTTACTCGGGAAAGTATGTTCGGAAAAGCTTACTCGTAAAAGCCTACTCGGGAACATCTGTCCGAGGACTCCAAAAGAGAAAAGCTGTCTAGCACATGCTTGCTAATGATTAAATCGGGTAGCGTGTTGTCAGGCTTCTATTCAGTTCTGATTGGCCTAGTAACTTGTGCAAAATAAGACTGGAAGACCTAATCATGAGTGGCCAGGTGGCGTATACGCAATCGAGATACCTTTTTTCGCCTATAAATACTTGAGTCTCTCGCAAACAAGGGACATGAGAATCTTAACTTACAATCAAAGAAAAAGCATTACAAGATACCCCGACTAGAATTTGCTGAGTCGTATCTTATTCTCCTCGGGTGGTGATAATTAACTCTTTGGTCGGGGACCAAGGACGAAATTTGAGTAGCACCAATTGGCGTCGTCTGTGGGAACCAAATAAAAAAAGAGTGAAAATGCCACCAAGGAGGAACAGAGTGCAGCACAGCGGAGAGTCTAGGAACAATGATTCAGAAAGCTCTTCGGGAGGATCAATAAGAGAATAAGCTCTCACTACTGAGCGAATCATGCAATTAGTAGCTTCTACGGTGGAACAAGTCTTGGCTCGTCGGGGAGGAACGCAACCAGAATCGAGATCCCAATCCCAAGTAGAGGAGGTTAAGAAATTACAAGAGGAAGTACAACGGTTGAAGGATGCTCAGCCAGCTCCATCTCCATCGGCAGATCGAAGTGTTCCCTTTTCAGAAGATGTCTTGGCAGCTGAATTACCTCCCCACTTTAAATCCCCCGTGTAGGGGAATATGATGGTACTAGGGATCCAGAGGAGCATTCTCCCGTTTCGAGCATGCGGCCCTATTACACCGGTACCCAGATCCTATCAAATGTAGGGTATTCCTAACTACTCTTGTTAGGTCAGCCCAGCAATGGTTCAAATTGTTGCCGGCAGGAAAGATCACATGCTTCCAGGATTTAAACCAGTTCGCCAGTAGTGAGAAACAGCCCATGACTACATTAAATCTGTTTAATGTAAAACAAAGGGAGCAGGAAGGCTTACGTGACTATCTCCGACGATTCAATGCGACCACTATTGAGGTACCTTCCGCTACTCCTGATCTTTTGATTGGAGCATTCACGCAGGATTACATGGAGGAGACGTTTTTAGATCCCTGATAAAAAAAGCCCCCGAAGACCTTTGATGAGTTATTGACGCGGGCAGAAAAGTATGTAAATGTAGAAGAAGTGCAAATTACCAGGAGAAGTGATCAAAAGGCTGCCGTTAAACCTTCTCAGGATACTCGGGTGGAAAGATCTTATCCCCGAGTACAGCATCCTGAGGCGCCGCTATTGTTAGGAAAAGTTGGTGCAAAAACAATATTGAAGGTTAGCAAAGCAAGGGCACTGGAGATATGCGATGAAATAAAGCTGGTGCGAAGACCGAGGAGTAGCGAGGTAGGACCCCAGATGCCACAATCAGACAAGTTTTGCGGTTTTCATAAAGAATATGGTCACACTACCCACGAATGTAAACATTTTGATTATGAGTTGGAACGCATAATACAAAATCATCCTGATGTGAAAGAACTTCTAGTCGGGGGACACGCAGACGCACCATTAAAAAGAAGATGGGAACGACCAGGGTATTATCAGGAAAAAAGAAGAGAAGGTGAAAGGGGTGGACATTCCCGGGGGTCCCAGGAAATGCAGCAAAAAGCACATGATTCCCCACCTCCTAGGGGAACAATTAATATGATTTCAGGAGGATCCACGGATGGAGATTCAAACAGGGCAAGAAAATCTGGTAAGAGACAGTTGGAAAATATACAGGTGTTGTCCGTAGAAGATCGAAGTGGTCCCGTTATATCTTTCAGTGTTGATGAATTACCCGAGGATGCAAAAACACACAACGACGCCCTCGTCATCCGGGCCATGGTGGCAAATTATGATGTGGCTCGTATTTTCATTGACTCGGGAAGCTCCGTCAATATATTGTTTAAAGGAGCTATGGAACGAATGGATCTGGGAGAGTATCCTATGAATGCAATAAAGACACCCGTGTATGGTTTCACGGGAGACTTTTTGGAGCCTGAGGGGGAAGTATACCTACCGATGTCCTTAGGAACTGGGGAGAAGAAGAAAACGCGGATCGTTGGATTCACAATAATTGATGCCCCGTCTTCTTCAACATTATCTTAGGGCGCCCGACAGGGGAAATAGTAAGGGTAGCTCGGGCATTGTCTGAGGAGATCAAAGCTTTACTAATCCAGTGCTTAAGAGAGAACAGGGAGGTGTTCGCGTGGACATCAGTTGACCTCTCGGGGGTAGATCAGCAAGTCATGGAACATCGCCTCAACACTCTTCCGGGGGTTAAACCTATTGTCCAAAAACGCAGGCATTTTGGACCCGAGAAAGACGCTGTCATTAGAAACCATGTAGAAGAATTGTTGAGAGCTGGGCATATTCGGGAGGTGCTTTTCCCGACGTGGTTATCCAACGTAGTATTGGTCCCCAAGACTTCAAGAAGTTGGCGGATGTGTGTTGATTTCAGGGACTTGAATAAGGCATGTCCTAAGGACTGTTATCCTCTGCCCCGCATCGATCAATTGGTGGATTCTACCGTTGGCCATGAGTTGCTTTGCTTCTTGGATGCTTATCAAGGGTACCATCAAATACCTTTGGCCCGAGAAGACCAGGACAAGGTTAGTTTTATTACTGCCGGTGGCACTTATTGTTATACTGTTATGCCGTTTGGCTTGAAAAACACAGGAGCTACGTACCAGAGACTCATGGATAAAGTTTTTCGAGAACAAATCGGGAGGAATGTGGAGGTCTATGTGGATGATATTTTGGTTAAGTCACGAATAGAAGAGGATTTTGTAAGAGATCTGGAGGAAACCTTTCGTACTTTGCGAAAATATGGGTTAAAACTCAATCCCAGGAATGTGTCTTCGGGATACGAACGGGAAAGTTTTTGGGATATATGGTGACCCGGTGAAGTATTGAAGCTAACCCTGAGAAGATACAAGCAATTACCACTATGAGTTCTCCTCGGAATATCCAGGAAGTCCAAAAATTAACTGGGAGAATAATAGCTCTCTCAAGATTCATATCCAGGTCGACAGATAGGAGCTTGCCCTTCTTTAAAATATTACGGAAGGCTAAAAATTTTGAATGGGATACACGCAGTGAACAAGCTTTCCAGGAGCTCAAAGAATACTTACGACGGCTTCCTGTCCTTAATAAACCCCAAGAAAGAGAAGAATTGTCTGTGTATTTGGCAGTGACGGAGGAAGCGGTCAGTTCAGTACTGGTGCGAATAGAAGAAAAGGATCATTTACCCGTGTACTTCGTCAGTCATGCATTAAAAGGAGCCGAGATAAGATATACTATTCAAGAGAAACTGGTTCTTTCACTGGTAATAACTGCCCGACGATTGAGGCCCTATTTCCTCTCCCATCCGATTAGCGTACTCACCAACAGTGAGGTCGGACACATAGTCAACCATCCAGACACCTCGGCCAGATTGGTGAAGTGGGTCACTGAGCTAGGAGAATATGATATCAAGTTCAAGCCGAGAACAGCAATCAAAGCACAGGTATTGGCTGACTTTATAGCAGAGACCATTCATGTGGAGGAAAAGATGGTATGGAAAATGTTTGTAGATGGATCCTCCTGCCAATCGGGAAGTGGAGTAGGAATTATCACTATATCTCCTCGGGAAGAAGAGAGCAGTATATCAGTGCGGTTAGACTTCCGGACGTCTAATAACGAAGCAGAGTACGAAGCTATTCTCCTCGGGCTTCGTACAGCAAGAAGTATGGGTATCTCCCATCTCATTTTGTTCTCGGATTCAAAATTGGCGGTGCAACAGAGCATGGGAAATTATGAAGTAAGAAATGAAAAATTACGCAAGTATGTTGATACTCTGAGCAAATTGAAGAAGAAGTTTGTAGAGCTCACGATAAAACATATATCCAGGGAAGAAAATGAAAAGGCTGACAAGCTGGCGAAGTTGGCTGCAATTGATTCAGAAGCTGAGGGTGAATCGCCTTTCCAAGAAATGGTTTCACAAGTCGAACAAGAAGTGGAGATGATAATGCAAATCGAAGAGGCTGATTGGAGATATGACATTTATGAATATCTTCGAAGAGGGAGAATATCCAGTGATGCTCGGGAAGCTCGGGAATTAAAGAAGAAGGCGGTTCGTTTTGTGCTGTTAGACGATGTCCTATTTAAAAGATCTTACTCCCGACCTCTGTTGAAATGCCTGGGCCCCGAGAAAGCAGACTACGTGCTCAGGGAAATTCATGAAGGATGTTGTGGCAATCACCTAGGAAGTGTGGCCCTTTCGAGGAAAGCTCTTTTGGCCGGGTTCTTCTGGCCTAGTATGCGAAGAGATGCCGCTTCTCTAGTCCGAGCATGTTACAGTTGCCAGAGACATGCTAACTTACAGCAACAGCCATCCGAGTTGATGAAGGCCATCGTGTCCTCTTGCCCATTTGATCAGTGGGGAATGGATATTGTCGGGCCATTCCCCGTGAGTGTGGGGCAAAAGAAATTCTTACTGGTTGCAGTGGATTATTTTTCTAAGTGGGTAGAAGCTGAAGCCCTGGCCCGGATCACTGAGGGAGATGTTCTCAAATTTTTATGGAAAAATATAGTATGTCGCTTTGGGATCCCTCGAAGAATTATATCAGACAATGGTCGACAATTCAGCGGTGCTAAATTAAAAGAATGGTGCTCGGGATTAAAAATTGAGCAAGTGTTTACGTCAGTAGCATATCCACAGAGCAATGGACAGGTCGAAATCACTAATAGATCTATAGTGCATTCTTTGAAGACTCGATTAGAAACTATCCAGAGTCAATGGGTAGAAGAGCTCCCTAGCGTATTATGGGCCTATAGAACAATCCCGAGGACCGCTACAGGAGAAATGCCCTACAGCATGGTGTATGGAACTGAGGCAGTATTGCCAGCAGAAATCGGACAAGATAGTGTAAGAGTTTGCTCCTATCCCGAGGAAAACAACATATTGCGAAAGATGGACTTGGATCATGTGGCTGAAAAAAGAGAACAAGCGGCAATTAGGATGATAGCCTACCAACGAAGAATAGCTAGAGTCTATAACAAGAGGGTACGTCCAAGACACATTGATGTGGAAGACTTAGTGATGAAGAGAATCCAGTACCAAGGTGAAAGAGGAAAATTGGATCCTAAATACGAAGGACCCTTTCAGGTAGTGGAAAAAGCAGGAATATCTTCTTATTATCTAGCCGATGCCAAAGGAAGGAGAGGAAAAAGACCATGGAATATTCGTCATTTGAGAAGATATTACTCTTAGTATTGTTATGACTACTCTTTGTACTTCAGAAATTTATCAAATGAAGGTGTTTTTTGCCAAAGAAAGATATCATATAAGCCCGATCTACTCGGCACCCGACTATCAACTCTGGTTGGTATCTAAACACTTGGATAGAGATCCTATCAGCAAATAAGCCCGATCTACTCGGCACCCGACTATCAACTCTGGTTGGTATCTAAACACTTGGATAGAGATCCTATCAGCAAATAAGCCCGATCTACTCGGCACCCGACTATCAACTCTGGTTGGTATCTAAACACTTGGATAGAGATCCTATCAGCAAATAAGCCCGATCTACTCGGCACCCGACTATCAACTCTGGTTGGTATCTAAACACTTGGATAGAGATCCTATCAGCAAATAAGCCCGATCTACTCGGCACCCGACTATCAACTCTGGTTGGTATCTAAACACTTGGATAGAGATCCTATCAGCAAATAAGCCCGATCTACTCGGCACCCGACTATCAACTCTGGTTGGTATCTAAACACTTGGATAGAGATCCTATCAGCAAATAAGCCCGATCTACTCGGCACCCGACTATCAACTCTGGTTGGTATCTAAACACTTGGATAGAGATCCTATCAGCAAATAAGCCCGATCTATTCGGCACCCGACTATCAACTCTGGTTGGTATCTAAACACTTGGATAGAAATCCTATCTAAAGTATAAGACCGATCTACTCAAATACTCGACTATCTACTCGGACTAATATTTAACGCGAGGATAAAAAGCTTATCAGAAGGACTTAATTCCATCAAAAGCACGCGGACAATAAAAAAACCATATGAGAGACAAAAAAGAATCTTTTTTAGCATTTACAAATTAAGTACATCAATTTTTTGCCCCGGAAAGCCCCGCCTCACCATCATCGGGCAGAGCTTCTAGGGACTTCAAAACATCGAGAAAAGAAAAAGGGTGCTCGGCCTCCGAATAACCGTTGTCCCTAATCTGGGCCAAACACCCATCAAAACCCTGCTGGAAAAAAGATAAAGCCCGAGTAGAACAAAGCCTGTCGAATTCATCCGACTTCAAAAAATCCGCTTTCCTTTTCTCCCAAGATGCTTCAGCCTCCTCCTGCGCTCTCTTTATTTTCTCTTCGGCCTCTTCTCCGGCCTTCTTCATTTCCTCCTGAAGACGTATGATAGAAGCCTCTGAATCAGTCAGTTTTTGCTCAAGGGATCTCTTCTCGGCATCAGAAGCCCCCCGAACTTCTTCGATCTCCTTCATTAGCTTATCGTGCTTCGCCATCACGTCATTCAGGGAGCGCTTGGAAGAATGGGCCACCTCTCGAGCCTTTGTCACTCATCGGAAAAGTTCACCCCCCCAAATTAGCGCCTGAAAAATGGTTAAACAAATGAGCGGAAACATCAAAAGAAACACAAGAAAAATACTTATGTACCTGTAAGAAGTTTGAAGCCAAGGCCTCCGTAATTTTCTTATCGGATGCTGAGCTGACCACAGGAACATCTAGCGGGGGGATGAAGTGTTGAAAAAATGCCACGGTAGTTGAAGTGACCGGCTGAGCTATAAAAGAAGAGACCTCCACGTCGGGCTGAGAAGTTCCCGCCTCAGTATTGACCTCGGTCGACGAGGAAGTTTTCTTCTTCTTTGGGTGCTTATCACCACCCGAGAACGACTTCCTCTTCTTTTCTTTTGGGAGTTCAACAGGTGGAGGATTTACAGGCTCCTCGAGAGAAAGGTCCACGTGTTCCTCGGAAGTAGGATCGACCCGCTCCTCAGCTTGTGAGGTGGAACCCCGAGAAGCTTCAGATTTCTTCTTCTTGTAAGCTTCCAGCAGGTGAGATTTCATGATTCTTTCGGCTGTACAAAAAGAGCGGATGGTTAGAAATATGGAGCTAAGTAAAAAAGGGAGGAGTACCAAAAATAGCGACTCATCCAACCCTTATGAGAGGTGGGGTTCCCTTTTATGAACCCGTACTCGGGCTTCAAACGGATGAAAAATTTCCCGACGTCTTTTTGTCGGATTTGAGTCATATTATAAATAAGGTGGAGGGAAAGAGGAGCTTGGTAATACTTCAACAGAATTCCTAGACCTAACAAAGAACTATATGAGTTTGGAGTCAATTGGCTGGGACTAACGCACAGATGATCGCAGAGACTTTGGATAAATCGGGGAATGGGGAATCTAAGACCCATCTCTAGTTGATTTATGTAAAAAGTGTGGTATCCTTCCGGGGGAAGATGAGCTCGGTCCTCGGGAAGAGGAATCAAGATATCATATTGGTCCGACATACCGGACAAATCCTTTATAAAGGATTTATCAGACTCTTGCAATAAGGACGCCTTGATCTCATACCAAGGACGACCCTCTGCCAATAGAGTGGCCTCTTCGATATTTATCCTAGCTAAGAGTTCTCTACGAGAAACCTTGTCGGGAACAGTATTAGCACTTATGGTGCCCGACGAGGAAGGGGATCCTAAAGACTGAACAAAATCTATTATTGCACGATCATATATAGAAGTTATAATGCAAAGATTATAGTACTTACAGGAATGATTTGGAGACGAAAAGAAAGAAGGCAGAGAACTTGGGAAGCAATTTCGGCAGAGTAACGGTAGTTGAGAGAAAGTGAAAAAGTGAGAAAGAAGGATGCGGCTATTTATAGGAAAATCAAGCGAATTTCCTCCGTCAGATTTGAAAGTAATCAAACGATCAAGATCACCTTGGGAATATCAACGAGCGGGAAAATTGGCGCGCAAAGATTAAAGTCCCGTCAGTCGTATTAAAAATAAATCATATAAAAATTAGGCTTTGTTCGGATAAAATAGAAATGGTCTACGAAACCCGAGAAGAAACACAACAGTCTTCAACTTCACTACTTCGTTTCGACTAGAGAGGGGAGATACTATTGATATCAAAAGATGAAAAAGCTTACACGGGAATCTTACTCGGGAAAGTATGTTCGGGAAAAGCTTACTCGTAAAAGCCTACTCGGGAACATCTGTCCGAGGACTCCAAAAGAGAAAAGCTGTCTAGCACATGCTTGCTAATGATTAAATCGGGTAGCGTGTTTTCAGGCTTCTATTCAGTTCTGATTGGCCTAGTAACTTGTGCAAAATAAGACTGGCAGACCCATACCTAATCATGAGTGGACAGGTGGCGTATACGCAATCGAGATACCTTTTTTCGCCTATAAATACTTGAGTCTCTCGCAAACAAGGGACATGAGAATCTTAACTTACAATCAAAGAAAAACGCATTACAAGATACCCCGACTAGAACTTGTTGAGTCGTATCGTTATTCTCCTCGGGTGGTGAGGATTAACTCTTTGGTCGGGGACCGAGGACGAAATTTGAGTAGCATCAAAATTTATCATCGAACTTCGCCGAGTGTGTGCTAGTATATTCTTTTCGTGATGATGATTTTTTTAGTTTCTTGCGAGCTTTGTTAAGTTTCATACAATGATGTCTATATACAAAGACTTGGTGTGTGTTTGGGAATTTACGCAGAAATTCCTTTGACATAGCAAAGATTGAACGTCCCCATATGCTGCCTTCCACCAAATCTTTCCACAATCTTGTCATTTTCACAACTGCAGGGGCATATATCAATTTCTTAATATGAGATTTTCCAGTATAGGTGACCCCTCTGCAACAATTGGATGGATTGGATCACATTTTCAAAGTGCTCCAATTTTTTAATGACCCATGTATAACTATTGAATGAAAGTTCACATCACTGTTTTCAAAATCGGACCGGACCGACCGGTTCGATCGGAAACCGGTCGTTGGTCCGGTCGAACTATGTAAAAAACCATTTTACTGGTTTGACCGGTCAGAACCGGTTGAACCGGTCAAATAGGTCGAACCGGTTCAACCGGTTTTCGATATTTTTTTTATTTTTTTTGAAAAAAATCATTTTCGAATTATTTTTAAAATATAAAACTAATATTTGGTTATATATTTAAATAAGTAATAGTAAAATTGAAAATTAAATATATTTTTATCTATTTATATATATTTTTTTAATTTTTTAAAAATTTAAAACATATTATTCATTATTTTATATTAATATTTTATTAATAAACTATATTCATGTTGGACCGTCGGTTGAACCGATTGGACCGTTTTTAATAGCTAGATCGATTCGATTACCAGTCCGATTATGAAAACATTGGTTCACATAACATCCTCGAAGTATGTCCTGACACATGGGATTTTAAAAAAAAATTAATATTAAATAAATTATAAAAATACCGTGAATTGTGGGAGGTTTTAAAACTATAACAATCCCACATTTTGAATCCCGGATTCTAAATATTTCCCAAGACCTCTGCAAAAAAGAAATACAGATCAAAGCCCTAGATTCGTCAGGTCTTTAGATTGTAATAATTTTGCAAAGTCACGTAATTTATGAAGTCCTGAACACAGGTCCGTACGTCATCGTCAGTCTTGGCACATGAGTAATATCGTTCTACCAGCATAAAAAAGGTGGCCTTGTGCGGGCAAAAATATACTTTCTAAAATATGAAAATTGGAGGTGGCGACTGTGAGTCACCATCCATTCTGCTTTGGCTCCCACTGTGGGCTGGAATCCTATTCTAATTCTAACATATCAAAGCACCGTAAAAAGCCACTGAAAAGTCCCCCATTTTTTATGCATACAGATTTTTCATTATCTTTCATGGCGCCTAATGGAATGTTCAAATCTTTAAAAAGCAATATATTTTATTGGCGTGAAACATGTAAATAACACAGTGGAGTCAACCTCAGAACACAAGAGCAGTTTTGCCTGAGTATTTCTCCCATTTCCCAACTCCATTACATGTCGTTAGCTCCTCACATTTTAATGAAATGATGATTATCAAAAGGCTAAAACAAGTGCAGGTGTAACATAAAAAAAGATGTCACGGTATCACAGTCTAAACAATATTCAAAGAATCAGGACAGCAAGCTTGATTTGAACTACAAGGTTGGCATTTCTAACACAAGCGATCTTTATTCATGCTCCAAGGTTCAAACTCAGAATCCGGTACAGAAAATGCTCAACAATCAAGAAACATAAAGCAAACTGTTCCACCGTTAAAAGAAACGGCGAGTCAAGAAACCAGTGCAGAACAAAATCTAATGCAGTACATGAAATTATTTCTTCTCAACTTCCTCTTCCTCATTCTCACTCCAACATGCTTGCAGAATCGACCTCGGTGATCCGCAGCTCCTTGAGCTAGTGAAGCTGCTGTACATTATGGATCCTCCATCGCCAAGTGTTTCACAGTTTCGTTCTCCACTGACGTATCCCATCACACATAGAGCAAACTCAGAATCAAGGTCCTTCCCAGCAACAGAAGAATGCAAAGCCACAGAAAATTTGGCCGGCTGGAAGCAAGCCAACACCCTCTCCAGTAGTAGAGACAACTCCTCTGGATTAAAATCATAGCCAACTGCTTCAAAACTCGCGTAACTGAAGCCATCTTCTGGTGTGACATGAATTGTAGAGATCGCCCCGCCTTCTATGGCATTCATCGAGTAACCACAGGGATCAAAATCAAAATCGCATATCTCAGAATGCGGTAGGATTTCTCTGATTCCAGACACTTCAGTCATAACAGATGCAGAGCTTGATTGGTTCTTGAAAAACACAGAAGCCTTCTTTTCGTCCAAATTCGTCATGCACATCTCCAGAGTGTAAACAGGGCTAAGACCGCTAGTCACATTGGCACAAGCAGAGTAAACATGCCACTTCTCGTAATCATCAGGATCACCCATCACATAGGCCATGCTATTCAGACCAAGTTTTCTAAAGTGGTTATCGAGTACAGCAACTTCTTCGGAAAAGCTACGGTGCGGAAATGGTTGGGCGCCAGGAAAGATGAAACTTCCACGAGTGTATCTTACGGAACTCACAGCAAGACCAAGTATATCCGCCAGCTTAAGGATAGGTGGGATAGAAAGCAGCAGTTTGGTAGTCCCACAAGTTTTCAGTATAATTTTGTACGGGTACACGAAGAGACTTGATTCTGACAGAACATAGGAGTCAACTTCATCATTCTTCAGTGAAGACACAATGGTGCATTGAGCTGGGTCTAAAATTTCATCCAGTTGGGATTTGGACAGAGATCGAAGGCCACTGCCTCCAGGATCAGCAAATATACCAGGCTCGGAGAACGAAATCTCGAGCCTCTTCTCATAACCTTCGAATCCGATTGCAGATGTTGGTGCAGCCATTTGGACAGGAGAGAAAAGGGTGCTTCTTTCAAGCAGGACGAACAAGAATGAGGAAGGAAGAAGAGCAAGGAGAGAACAGAAAGTTGAGACACTATTATTTTGTTTAAAAGTTGGTGTTTACGAAAGCTTGGCTAATCTCAGGATGGCTTCCGCGGGCACTGCAACAAAGAAAGCCGAACTATCAATGTTTTGAAAAGCCATTTATGCATATCAGAATCATTAGATGAGACAAAAAAACAGATTGTTGAAAAGGTGAAACTCACGTTGGAGTATGCAGCAGATCTGAATTTCTCGATTCCTCCGTTCGGGCGTACGTCTTCAATGCTGTAACCGAGAGGAGCTTCGTAGAATACGGATTTACTATTGCTAGATTTCTTCTTACCACCCTTCAACTCCATTAAAACATTCAGTCTTTCCAGGCTGGACAATAAACCGAGATTCAGAACAACGTAACAATAAATCAAAACCATGGATTAAAAAGTTGACGATTTCAACATACATGAATCCGATGGAAGATAAGATATGGTGGAATCAAAAAGACATTAACATTGATTTCAGAAAAATATAAAACCTTTCTATTAAATCGACGAATTTATCATCGTTCAAGAGGGACTATAAAAAAGAAATAGAAGGAATCACGAGATGCAACAACTAACCAGAAACGATGTGTCCAACAATGGCCGATGATCACCTATTTTCCTTCCGTAATCTTGCAACAATAAATCTGAATCAAAATCGAATCAAACAAATGAATCACTAGCAAATCATGCACATCACAAATCACAAACAAATGAAAAATCGAAAAACAAATGACAAATCAGAAAAAAAAATAAAGCACTTACAAATGAATCAAAACCAAAAAATGGGAATGATCGAGAACCAACCAAAAAGCGTGAACTCTTGATCGTAAAAAAAAAAATAATTTATTAAAAATGTGAAAGAATCCCGAGTACGTAAAACTTGGAGGAGCGAATGAATGAGGCGAGATGTGCCAGAGGTCTGCTTAAATAGGGAAGCGAAAGAAGAGACTCATATTCGGCCAGGGACCTTGTGTAACTACGTTATTACCCTCCCCTTAATTGGGCCATTGATTTTTATAGACTAATTTACCCTTGTTTTGTTGAGTGTGGATTAAGAAGATTAGATTTTCAAAGAATTGTGATTCTTTTCTTTTTCGGAAAATTTCCTTTTTATTTTATAAACTAAACACTGGACTTCTATTTTTCCAGCACATATTATCGGGGAATTGGGTAATAATCAAAGTCAAAGCATGTTTCGTGGGAGACACTATATCCCATTTTATCTTTTTTTCCTTTTTCTCTCATTAAGACTAGTGGGTGTATTAAAGGACAAACCCATATATTGAACGGAGAACCCTTGACAAATACAAGTTTTAAATTGAGGGATAAATACGAGTAGGTAGGGACATATTCCACCAGAGAGTATTACTCATTATGATCTTGCGGCAGACTTTTATAGCACACCTGACCAACCAAATCAAGCGTCGCAACGTCAGCAGCTTGACGTACGAGAGTTTTCTAGAAGGTCATTCATCCCAATACTTATTTAATCTATACATACTTAACTCAACAGAATGATTATTCCCATTCAAAATGAATGGAATGATTATTTCGGAATATGAAATTGACATTCCAGTGGAATGGTGATTAACATTCTAACGGACAATCAATCAATCAATAATTTAGGAAATGAGTTGGATGGTAATTTGGACGTGGTTGAGTGGGAACATTTGTCTCCAAATGAAAGTTCGATTTATTTTCCGAATTTAAAATTAGTTGAGGAGAAAAGTACTGTTATCGGTGACCTTCTGGAAAGCATTCGTACGTCAAGTCGCTAACGTTGCGTCACTTGATCTGCCTGATAAAGGGGGCTGTAAAAGTGATGTCTGATCTTAACGACTAATACTATCTCTACTGGGGATATGACTGGTGGTAGGGTAAGGGATAAGACTGAGTCTAAGGGAACTGAGACAGCACCAGCAGTTAGACACGTATCTT
This sequence comes from Dorcoceras hygrometricum, assembly GCA_001598015.1. Lineage (NCBI taxonomy): Eukaryota > Viridiplantae > Streptophyta > Magnoliopsida > Lamiales > Gesneriaceae > Dorcoceras > Dorcoceras hygrometricum. The sequence goes on from KV002465.1 coordinate 62,109, forward strand.
CCCTAACTCATGGGCCTAACAGCCCAACCTTAATGCACACAATAGGTGCATTTTGCGTTGTCATATTATAAGAAAATAAAGTTGTACATTGACTAACAGTTATAATTTTTGGCCTAATGATAAGTCCTTGATCCTAACAAGATTGAATATATTTTATTTTTTATGGCCACCAAATAGTATAAATAGTAACTATATCAACTATATTACAATTCAAGATCCATTTATAACAATGTTATTGTTCTGCACAAATTTGCCACTTCGAAGTTATAAATTATGATAAATGTAACTATATTAAAAGGTAGACTAGCACCAAGAGCACTTTCTAATGTCTTCCAATGGAGTAATTACTATTGTTCAGAATGAAAGGAGCAATTACGTACTACTCCTCAGTCAAACTTACTCAACTTCTATTTTTTTTTTTTCCAAAAGTAACTTCCTTTAAACTTATCGAATATAATTTCTACAAAAACTCTTTTATTCTAAAACCAATTCAAGTAAAAATCTTGGAGTGTCGATTAATTTCATCTTCTTTCGGTTTTTCTTCAATATAAACTTCAATATATTATTCAGACGTATATAAAAATAATAATAATATCTGATCATTAAAATTCTTGGATGTATTCGTACAAACAAGTTCGAGTCTTTTCCTAATTCTCGTGATCTTGTCCTTAAGCTGAAATGATTATAGAAGATCTAACAACAAATAAAAAATATTAAATGATCTTCTTAGACTTTTGACAGCTTTGAAGAATTTCAGTCTCTTGGTGCACTTCATTACTTCTCTTCGATTCAAAACCTCGTCCTCTTATCGTATTCGAATTCAAACGGTAATAAATGTTATCAATAGATTCAATCGATGAATATTCGTATGATTGTCTTTGAATAATTAATGCACACTTAGTTCTTGTATTGTACTCCGATCTGCTTGATTAGATGCACATTCTTTTTGTTCAGAACAGGCAATCCTCGTATAATACCAACTCCGATATATTCTATTCGTTTCCCTGAGTTTTCAACGACTATAAAGGCTTTCTCAAGTCAATGCCTCATAATCAGCTCTGATATGACTATCAAACAAAGCTTCATTCTGATATGCTTTCTGATCCGTTCTCTCCTAACTTAAAACTCAAGCTGATATGATCTTTACTCCTAATTTGATCTAAACCGCTCTCTAAAACTTAGAATTTATGCTTAACATATACTAAAAGGTTTTTCGGTATTCATTTTTTTTAGTACTTTATTATAGTAATATGTCTATTTTATATTATACATCATTAAATATTAATCCTTTTAGTTTTATTCATTATTTTAATTTGTATTATTAAATAAACATAGTTCAGTATAATATTGTTATGTTTATACTTTAAAACCTTTTCGTATATGTTATTCTTTATTATATATTATATTGTTATTGTTATCATTATTATTAATATTTATTATTATTATTATTATTATTATTATTATTAGTACAATGTACTGATTATATATAAATATATAGAAAGATTTGGATAAAAATGTGTGAGGATCTAGCGCTTATCACTAGGTTAAAATCTATAGTTCTAAGCAATATGCAACTTTATTTTCTTATAATGTGACAGCATAGAGTGCACATATTATATGTATTAGGGTTGGACTGTTAGGTCCATGAGTCCGGGAAGATGCGTGTCTAACTGTTGGTGTTGTCTTATTTCCCTTAGAGATCAGTGTTATCCTTACACTATCGTCGGTCCTATCCCAGCAGAGATAATATTACCCGTTAAAATCTTGCGTCATACTTTTATAGCCCACCTGGCCAACCAGCTCAAGCGACGTAACGTCAGCAGTTTGACGTACGAGAGCTTCCCAAGAGTTCATCCATCCCAATATTTCTCTCATCCATATACACTTAACTCCACAAAATGATTATTCTCATTCAACATGGCTGGAATGATTCTTTCTGAATATGAAATAGACATTCCATTGGAATGGTTATTAACATTGCAACGGACAATCAATCTTTAGGAAATGAGTTTGATGCCCCCCATTAGTAGCTCGGGATCCGAGGACCATCTACATCATCAAGAGGCGCGCATAGAGCTCGGAGATCGGGATACGCGCAGGGAGCTCGGAGCTCGGGATTTTCATCGAGGCCTTACCATACCCTCGGGAATCGCCCGAGCTCCTTCGTTACGGAGAAGAGCTTATAAACCCGAGGAGACTGCCTAAGTTCGAGGCCTCTCTCGAGGGCCCCCAACCCGAGGTGTTAAAGCACTTCCGCAAAAGGCGGAGAACGTGGACCGTATTATGCGGGAGACGTGGGCACGACCTCACCCACGTCTCGACAGAACGTGCCAACGAATCGATTCATCTGCCTAGCCCCTCTATAAATACCCCCAGGTTTGTTCTCTTACGATCATTCACTCATTATCGCACTCTCTCGCACACAGCTTATATTCCTCTCATTTTACTCTCGTGCACGGCTGACTTAAGCATCGGAGGGGCTTCGCCGGACACATCTCCGGCGCCCTTTGACAAGTGTTCGTTGGTTGCAGGAATACGCGCACACTCTCCAATCCCCGACGCCCGACGTTCCCGAGGTCCTCGACGTGGTAACAGCTCGTCGGCTGAACTATTCGGCTACATCAGAGTTGTAAATGTTCTTTTTCCCACATCTATCTCATATATTAATCATGTCTTAAAAACCATTTCTGACTAAGCACAATATCTTGGAAACACTCTCGAAATTTGATACAAGATTTCTTATTGATACCAGTTCGAATCTCTCTTCCAGTTCAGGAAAAAAGAGGTGACAAATTACTTAGCAAGCTATTCTTTTCAAACGTCAGCTAACCACACCAATTGTCTTAGCACGCCGTAAATTTCGTGTCCATTTCAAACATTCCCATCATACAGCTTTCTCCTCAACTAATCTCAACTTTTTTTGTGTTTTTTGGGAAAATAAATGGAACTTTCATTTGGAGACAAATGTTCCCACTCAACCACGTCCACATTACCATCCAACTCAGCTAGTCCAACCTCTGTCCATCGTCGAACTCGAATCCTGATTAAAATAATACTACCAAATAACACTAAAAACTAAAAATTGGACCATAGGTTGACACGTAACTTGGAAAACATCCCCTCAATTTTTTGTGTGTCCTTAGATCACTTCTTATTTTTCCGAGCACGGAAATTTAATTTGAGGTAGAGATTCAGTCCACCTAACATATCATGTGGCACACATACATAGTGTTTGCAACTGGTGAGAATCAGTGCTCATTATTGTAATTAAATGTGTATTATCATTAGCACTTACTTGATTCTAGTAGTTATAACTTTTTTTTCCTAATAGTTATAACTTATTCCTAACAAGATGGTCTTAAAATTGATAATGAATGTATATCTAAAAACTTTTGGCCATTATGTTTTCACATGAAAACTCTGGGCGACCATTTCTTGGATCATTTTTTTTAAAAAAATATCTAAACAAAATATCCGAGTCAGTATCATTCGATTAGTGAAAAATACTAGTTTGTATATCTAAATATTATTTTTCATTGTATAAAATATTTTAGATTGTGCAATTAATATATTTTATTTAAGTTATGAGTATTATTTTAATGTAAAAATATATTATGTAATATATGTTAATGTGAGTCGATATAAACTTTTACCGGGGGGAGAGGAGCCGGGTCGGCCCATCTTGCATACATGGATCTACAAGTACCTAAATTTCTTAGGAGACATGCGTTTGTCTCAAATGTTTTATCTATTAATGAATAATGATCAATATTTGATGTAGCTGAATTATCTCAGTCGAGAGCTATCACCGCGTCGGGAGAACGAGCTCTGTTCGTCGGGTACCACGTCGGACGTCGGAGCACTGGACGGTGAAAAACGCTTCTCCTTGCTTGATATCTGCAACCACAAGTCACTGGTCAGAGAGCGTCGGAAGTGTGTCCGACGAAACCCCTTCGATGCTTAAGTCAGACAGAGTGCGAGAACAAAAGCGAGAGAAATATATGTTGAGTGCAAAAGTGTGCAAGAATGAGTGTGTGTAGAATGAGGGAGCGAACCTTGTATTTATAGAGGGGCTAAGGCGGTGGAAGAGAATATCTTGACGAATATCCTCCGTGATCCTCGGGATCCTCTTGCCTAAATAAGGAAAGGCGTATCCATGCGTGATTCTTCTACATAAGGAAAGACGTATCCGGGGTGGACTCTTCATCACGTCGAGACAGAGTCCTCGAGAGATATTCCCGAACTGAGCAGGAGTCCTCGGTTCATCTCCCGAGCTCTTCATGCGAAATACTCGGGTGGCACCCGATCTTGGTAACGCATGTCGGGACTTTAGGTAAGCTACTCGGTCCTCGGGTCCCGAGGTGGTCCTGAGGGGCATCGATATTTATTCTTGATGGTCCATAAATTTTTTTGATAGACTCCATAAATGAGGGTTAACATGGACTATATTTGAAGCATTTATGATATAACTGTCTAAGGACAACATTTCGTTAATCAAAAATAGTATTATATTTCCCGACTATAAAATATCCTTTACAAACGGAGGGTTTAGATTATCATAATTGTATGATGAATATTATAACAAAAGGGTACAAAATGGCTTTAGAATACTCTATACCACTACTTTTTCTAAGCAATTTAAAAGAATCATGGAAACTCTAGAACCGAGAATTCTGAATTACTAGACATTATTTAATCTTTTTAGTATCAAATAACGAAAAATATCTTCCTCGGGATTCCCTCGTAATAATGTTGGTGATTAGAATAGGTTAGGAGAGATCCACAAATGTTTATTGAAAATAGATTTCAATAGAAAGTATATATCAAGTCAGATTGTCGTTTTAAATACAATAAAAAAATACAAATTCCAGAGTCCAAGCAGCTCCGGCGCTCCCAAACCAAAATTTCAGAGCTCGAGTGACCACATCATGTCATGAGATGTGATCAAATTAGGCACGACGTCAGGCGAAAATCCCACCCAAGCAAATCAACTATCGGATAAATCGCTTACATTAACCGTCTAACGTCTCTATAAAATCACATGCATATCTCACTTCACTCACAATGGGAGAAGCTCTTAGTTTTTACATATACTCTTAGGGATCTTTTGTGTCATTGGATGAGATATAATAGAATAAGATTAATAATAATCACATGATTATAAAATGATTGAGTTGGATAGAGAATAATATTTTATAAGAATAATATGTTTGATGTGATTGAGTAAATTTGGGATAAAGTGTTAGATTATATTATAACATTTGTAAAAATTAATAAATATAATAAAATGAAGAAAATGAGGGATAATTTTGTAATTTTATATTAATAATTTGGTTGATATGAGATATATAATTAAGTATTGTGACCTGAAAAATAATATGTAGTGATTTGATTGATGAGAGATGAACAATACCCCAATAAAACATAGAATATGATAAGATTAGAATAGGATAATTTATACCATATCATAACATACCGTTTATCAAACACGCCCTTACTCTCTATTCTCGACTACTTGACATGACTTAAACATCGTAGGACTTCATTGGAAATACTTTGGCGCCCTCTAAGTTGTTTCTGTAGTTTCAGGTTACCCAACGTAGCACATTTTTTCATTCAATTGTGCAGGCATACCCTCAAGATCTGATCTGGTGGTACCCTGAGGTGTATTCTCCCGTGAACTCAACTTGGTGGTAGCTTATTTGTTGAAAGAAATTCAGTTACATTGTCTATAGAAAACGACAAGGTAGAAGAAAGGGAATAAGCCACCCAAAACGAGCAGATTCCAGGAGGCGAGAGATAACAACAGTAACAATGTTAAGAATCATCCTGAGGCACCGAGCACCAGGGCCTTATCGTAAGTAGAACAACACTTACTGTGACGCCCAAACCCATGGGTGTCAACGGAATTGGAGAAAATTTAAAATTTTGAACAAATATAAGGACCAAATTTGAATAAGTAAGTTGTATTCCCTTACACAAAACTGAAACGAAGCTAGTGGCGCCAAAGGTAAATAGTAGTAAATAGATTTGACAAAATAGATCTTGATTCACGATGCAAAATACGATATTACAACTACTGGAACTCTATATAAGTTCACTATTGTTGTAACAGATCTTAATACAGTTCGTCAAAAGATCCAAAACAACAAAAGTTAAGACTATGCGGAAAACGCTGGCCGTTGACAAACACAATCCTCGAATCTGAATCAACTTGCACCACCCACCTGCTCCTGAGCTGCCTTACCTGCATTGGTAAAACTAGTGAGCCTAGGGGCTCAACAAGTAAAATTGAAGATAACAAAATCACATAAATGCAGGCATAACTGAAAACTGAAATCTCGCTACTGAAAGACAACTCAAAACTCAAATCTGAATTATTTATACTGGATGATTTATGGTCTAGATGCTCTCTGGTGGTCCTTGTGCATGAAGCATGTTAACTGATCAGTAGCTCTCTGTGAAGGGATTACAATATTTCCATAATCCTGTCCCTTCCATGAAGGGATTACGGTCCTACTGTAATCCTGTCCCTTCCTTGAGTGACCGGGTCCTCTATGTCATAACTTCTCAAATCTGAACTTTACTTTCTTTTTGAAATAGCTTTATACTAGCTCTTGATCGAAAGTCTATCACTGAAATCTGGTGATGAAACTCATTTTATTTAAAACGCACTACTGAATGTACAGTTGGACTTGGAGCTGAGGACCGGCTCTAAAGGAATCAACTCGAGAGTTCAAAACAGACGTGGTTCTAGGAAATCAGATTTCGTGAAAACAGATCTCACTGGAAAACAGATCTCACTGCGAAAACAGATCTTACTGCGAAAACGCTAACATAAATTTATAGCAAGTGTTTCAGATTTTGGTAGATCACTCAGCTGTGAGCAACTCAACAACAGATTTGGTTAAAGACAAGTTACGCGTAAAAACATTTGGCTAGGAACACGAAATACTGCTTCGACTCAGACAGATTCTAAACAAACTGGCTTCGTTTATCAAACCAGAACTTGCTCCCGATCTAACCAGTGTTGTCTATCCATTTAGGTTCAATGTCCAGAGTCTTCACAGTACTTAGGAAAAATGAGGACTTCTATTGGCTTTCTTACCTGAAATCTGTACAACTCAGTATATTTTTAAAAACACCATTGCTGATTAAAATTTCTGGTGAGTTTCCTCAAAACTAAAGCATCAAAGCAGTGAATCCATAGCTCAACTCAAACATTAACTGAAACTGGAACAGACAAGCATACACAGAAAACAACGAAGCAATATATATTTTCCAAATGCAGCAAGAATCAGATTTACTTGCCTGAAGATCACAACGTGCAGATGATCGCGGTGGGAAGTCTCCTCAAGCACACTGGAAAACTACTGAACTTTAAAAGAACTAAAAGTTTTAATTGCAACCAAAATGAATCCAGAAGCTTACATAAATCATTTGATACAAGGGAGAATGATTGAGTAGTAGGTAAAAATACTTGAGTAGGCATGGCTGCCGTGCCAACTCCTTTGTCCTTTTTAAAAGATTTGTTAAAAGTTCCCTACTACTATTTTGATTTATAACTTACCACAACATTTTACTAAAACATAGCTCCCATCCAAAAACTCATTTTTATTTTCGAAAGGAAACATTTCTGGATTATTTTCAGGTTTGTGCTTGGGCGAAATCTTTCCGGAATCTTCCGGACGTTGCTTCAAATCTAAAAAAAAAGAATCAGATTCGAACTTAGAATCTGAATACTCGAAAAACTCAAAACAGCCCTTAGAATAGAAAGACTAATCAATTTGTGGTTCTATGAATTTTTGGGGCGCTACAACTCTACCCTCCTTAATGAAATTTCGTCCTCAAAATTTACTTACAAACAGCTCTGGGTAGAGACTACGCATATCTTCTTCCGTCTCCCAAGTTGCTTCTCGCTCCGACTGGTTAGACAATTGAACTTTAACCATTGGGATACTACGGTTTCTTAACTTTCTATTCTCTCTATGAAGAATTCTTTCTGGTCGCTCCTCATAGCTCAAATCTGATGCTAGTTGGATTGGCTCATAGCTTAAAATATGCGACGGGTTGGAAACATATCTCCTCAAAGCTGATACGTGAAAAACATTATGTACCGAGGACAGATGTGGGGGTAAAAGCTAGTCTATAAGCCAACGTTCCTACTTTGTCCAAGATCTCGAATGGACCAATGAACCTTGGGCTTAGCTTACCCTTCTTCCCAAATCTCATTACGTCTTTCATCGGTGCTACCTTCAAGAAGACATGATCTCCATATTCGAAGCTCAACTCACGGCGTCTGTCGTCAGCATAGCTCTTTTTCCTGCTTTGACCGGTTCTCAATCGATCTCTTACTTGCTTAATAGTTTCAGCAGTCTGTTCTTCTAAGTCTGGTCCCAAACCAGCTCGTTCTCTTATCTCATCCCAATGAATGGGTGTTCTACACTTTCTGCCATAGAGAGCTTCGTAAGGGGCCATCTGAATGGATGCTTGGAAACTATTGTTGTACGTGAATTCTACCAAAGGCAGCTTTGAGTTCCAGCTTTCTGAAAAATCAACGATGCAAGCTCTAAGCATATCTTCTAATAGCTGAATCAAATGTCTTGTTAACATTATAAAATAATGATGATAAAGAATGTCATATGTAAAATGTGAATTTCATAAACAAAGATTGTTTCACAAAGAGTCATCAAAAGCCCACACGCCACAAGTTGGCTAGTTGGGCACCTACTCTAACAGTATATTCTCCCGGAAACTGACATGATGGTAGCTCATTGACTAAGAAAATTCGATTACATCAATATATACATGCTTAAAAGATTATTCAAGGAGATAATTTATATTTCCCATAACAAGTAGCTAGTGTATTTGAAATATGTCGAAATATATCTAGTGTCAAACTATTCTAATCTTAACCTATCGATTCAAGTATAGCTTCAGTTTTGCACCACATGCAAAATTTTGTGGCTGCGGAATGAGCGACTATATAATGTTTTTATATACAAAGAAAAAAATTGTATAAGAACATTAAATTAATTATGGTCATTCTTTTTCAATGGAAAAGAACTACACATATTCATCTTCATCAAAATTTGACCAAACTTCAGCCTCATCAACCATCGATGCTGATCATCTATTGGAACATATTAATCTCCGTCCGGCGTTTTGAGAACCGGAATCTCAAATCGATCCGAGTTTTATTAATTTCCTCTAAATTTAAGCGCATAAAAGATATTTGCAATATATTGATTAGATTCTTCAATTATTAATCATTCTTAATACTAAATTTGATTATTATTTTTTCATATTATAAAGAGTAGCAAATGGAATATATTTCATGTCTCTTGGGATTCACCATTCAATTTTGTCTCAATTTGCTTGCATGCATGCATGCATGGCCGCCTCGTGCCCCACTAATTAACTTCCACAAGTAGGGATGGCAACGGGGCGGGGCGGGTCCGATTTTGCCAATATCATCCCCGCCCCCGAATGATTCGGGGATCCCCATCCCCATCCCCGCGGGGATCGGCTCGGGGACGGGGATCCCCATCCCCATACCCGTCCCGTTTCGGGTTTTCCCCGCGGGGCCCCAAACCCGCGGGGAAAATTGCCATCCCTACTCCACTCCATGATAGCCGTCCCCTTCCTCTCATAGCAGTCCCTTCGAAAATTTCAAGGATTTTGGTAATTCAAAGGCATTTCTGTCCCGATCTCGCGTCCTCTACGTCGGTAACTTACAGATCTCATCTTTCTTCAAGCCAGATATGTAAATTCTTTTTCTCACCATTTAAGCCATAGTACAATGTTTTAAAGTTTAATGCATGAATTGTATGTGGTTTATTTAGATCTATGCAAAATTGTTTTAGATCCATGCATGACTCACGTTTTTCATTACGGTTTCGATTTGATCTTGCGTTGTCTAGGCCAAGGGATATTCTAGGGGGCTTGGTTATGGTTCATTGTGGTCCTAGAGTGGTCTAGCAGCGTCCATGGTCGGGAACTGATGGCTGGTTCATGGCTAGGCCATGGCTAGATCGAGATTGGTCACACGGTTGCATGGTGCGTGTACCGTGATTCATTAATCTACCTCTATACTTATGACCTGTAGCTCTCATCAAGGTCTCAAATTTAATATAAATCAAGACTCCGTTATAAAAATCTCCTCCCCCAATAGGATGAATAGAGTATCTCAAAGAATCATGTGTTGTTGTGTACATTATCTTTTTTTTTATATACTTTTAAAACATTGATTTATTTTGATCATTGTAAAAACTATTTTTTATCTAAGATTTATTTATTTACTATTTCAGGGATCACTAATTTTTTCGGCTTTTCTAACATAAAAACGTTTTATATTGAGTCTCAATCCTGTACATTATCTCGAACAAAAATCTTACTATTAGATGAGTTATAACTCATCGTCTAATCTCTTGTGGTTTTGATCATGAAAATTTTGTAAAATAATTAGTAAGAGCTTTTGCGAATCTAAAGTTTTAATAATAATCAGCTGATGCTGACTGTACCATTATTATTAATATTATATTTCTGGGATTAAATGAGAGTCTGAGGATAAGATTGCCAATGAGTGGAATAATCATCATGACCTGGTTTCCACGAGACTACGATTTGGCAACAATCTCGTTGTAATAAACGAGGTTATCGATTATTAGAACACGACAAATATATGACGTGGAATATTGTAATCTTTCTTTTTTTGAATTTGAATATCATTAATTATAACTTGTTCCTAAATTTGGGTGCTTCGCCATCCTGGTGCCAAGTCATCCCCAACTCTCTCTTTTTTTTTTTTGCAAAAAAAGAAAGTTCTTAATATATTTTCTGCTCATCTACAAAAATCTCGAATATTTTGTGCTTTTATGAGGATAATAAGTTTAAAATGAGAAAGGAAAAATTCATGGGCAGCTTGCTTTGTAAGTAGGATGGGCGGATAACATGTATTTGATAAGAACAAATAAAATCAATATCCTTGTAAAAATCTAAAAAACATTTAATATATAAGAAAAAACTCCGTATTTTTGTTCAAAAAATTGGCACAAAAATTGAGGTAAATATGTATTATATTTAAAAACAGATTTGATAGACCTTTAATTTTACATATAGGGTTTTGAACCTTTTTGTTTTTTGTTATGATGGTGGTAAAATGTTGTTTCCTTAGTTAATAACATTGCGTGCAATTTCAATTAATTTACGATAGTGGAAAATCCTGTTTCCACTACTTAATAATATTATATACAAATTCAATAATCTAATACCATAAATGTACTACACTATTTATTACACAAACTTGGTAATGGATGGATCCCTGGTCCCTATCTTCTTTTTAATTAATGATGTCCCATATTTGTTCCTAGGATCAAAATGATTTGACATTTTCTTAGTTAACTAGTCGATATAAATTAACATGCAATGTCCTACCTCTGTCAGATTCTTGTCGTAAATAATTTAAAGTATGTATTAGTTGGTCTTTGATATAGATTAATGTTATTGGACCATCAAAACATATATACGTCACACCATGACCAATGGGAGACAAGGAAAAGATGATCGATTTTACACACACACACATATAATATGTATGAAATTTTCTTTTATTTGACATACTTCCGGCTTATACAAGTGTAATTTCATTTCCATCAAATTATATAGTCCAATTTCATATTTAATGTCACTTTTTCTACTTTTTTACCAATTTATCCTATTTAACATGTCTATTTAACTATTTAATTTGTTCATGTAAAAGGTAAGAAGAGAAGTTGATTTATTATTTAGATTTCCAAATAGTTTCGTAATACATGTGAAAAATACATATAATTCTAAATAAACAGGACATGAAGGGGTAATATTATAATATATATACATTACTAATATCAACCTCTCATGCTACAACGCTAATGTCTCAATGTCCCTAATAGCGAAACACATATATCCTAATATATAATAATTGTTGAGTTAAGCTTGAATTGGTGAAATAAGTATTGGGATGAGTGATCTCCTAAAGCTCTCGTACGTCAACCTGCTGACGTTGTGTTGCTTAGGCTGTAAAAGTGAGACGTCATATCTTAACGGGTAATACTATCTCTGTTGAGAATAGGACCGACGATCGGGAAATGGTAAAACTGGTCTCTAATGAAAATGAGACAACACTAGCAATCAGAAACGCACCTCCCCGGACTCAGGACCTAACAGCTCAACTCTAATTCACACAATATGTGCACCCTACGCTGCCACATTATAAGAAAGTAAAATTGTAATGGACTAATAGGTATAGCTTTTGACCTAGTGGAAAATACTTAATCCTAACAGTAATGACTAAATACATTAAAGAAATTGATTTGGCCTATTTAATGTTTTGACTAAATTATCATGTCTTGAAATTAATAATACATATATTTTCGCAAGGAAATATTTTAATTTATCTTCCAAATTTACAGGATCGACGTCTTCAAATTTCACATGCCACTTTTCAAAACTAAACCCAGAATTTTTGGGCAACTATCATCTTATCCCAAAAAGTACACAATCAATTACTTTTTGAAATATATATATATATAATAGGGTGCACCTACTGTGGGCACCTGATGACGTGACACTTTCTGGTGCTGCCACATCATCAGTTGTCCACAGTAGATGCTCACTGTATCAAAACACAATAGGCTGCTTTTCTCCATAACGTATTCTTTGGAAAGTTTTAATTTTCCAGATAGCTTCAGTATTGTACTATGGCACATGCAATGTGTGTGCCCTATGACTAATAATTACACGCACTTCATTAAACTACTTGTAAGTTGCGAGGGAAAATTGAGTGAAACAATATGGATAGTTAATTTTAACGAAACCCTTTTTCATTGTTGAAATTAAAATGCATCATGGATTAACACGGAAAAGGGTTAGAAATTTTAGACATAATTACATTTACACCAAATAAGAATTTTTTGAAAATCTAAAATTTTATAAAGCAATTTCCATTACCACCTTTATTAAATGAACATATTAAAAAGTTAAAATAATCAGATTAAATATGTGTAAAAAGAGAATAATAAATATGGAACCGAACTATATAATTGGGTGGATGAAAAAGTAAATTCAACCTATATATAGAGGGAGTAATATTGATGGTCAGTTTTAATCGTTTATTGCTTTAATATTTTCTGTGGTATAAAAGAAAGTTTTAAATTAATCATTAATGGTCATGTCTCATAATTTGGGGATTAGATGCCGGCAAATCCTCATTATATTTATTTATGTATGTACACTTAAAATGCAGCCCGTTCAATGGGAAATAATTTTTAAGGTACAATCAAACTAACAATCTGTTGGGAAGCCCAATAATTCAAAGTCTGTTCCAACCTAATTAAGAAGAGTAAACAGTTATTTGTGGTATTCGAAAAAACTTGTGTCGTGGTGGTATATAAACAGTATTGAATAAATATGATAAGTCTCCTCAACTACACAGTCGCATATCTACCTGTTTGTACCAAAAAGTTCGGAGTTCAATCTCCTACGAAAACCACTAGAAGATTTGATTTATACAACTCCTTGTACAAACCCGATTCGACACCTAGCAGTTGCAAGAACTCCTAGCACTCAACCAAGAACACAGACACGCAATTTGGTTTGAAATACAATAAACACAGCTCTAAGATGGTTGTGCAAATCCAGCACTCAACACTCTCTGTTTATGATTTACAATGGTGTCTCAACACTATAGAGTATGTGTACAAATGTTTGTGTGACACAAAGAATCGAATAAGTAATCTGTGTGCGTGTGTCACTAGCTGTGAGTTGGTTCGACAGATGAACTCGGTTTTTTCTCTCGAAAATTGTAAGTTCGTAAGTTGTTGATTTCGTGACTGGTAACCTCTTCACAGATGATCTGATCTTCTATTCATACCCTTTGGATACAAGATGATAAATGTTACCAGTAGATACGTCGAATGTATCCAAATTAAAATTCCTGCGGTGACATAAATGCTTGTACGATATACGTACATCTCCATTAAATGCATTTCCCTTTTTAGCATACTCTGCGCCGTCTTCAGGTCATACCAAAATCTCTGTCTGAAGTTAACTCAAAATAGTTCCAACGACTACAAATCAATATAGAGAGGTCAAATGTATCACATCAATCTGTACGAAACATCGAGACATTCTGAAATACATTTTGCTAAGTTGTCTTTACTTAGCTGGTTTTGCGGTCTTGTTTCGTTGAGCTGCTTTTCTAGTTTGGTTCTGATATTGGTCAGATCCAATGTGCTCTGAATTGATCTGCTCTTGTCTTTGTTCTGTACTGATCGAGATAACAATCTTTGTACAATTTTCTCTGTAGCCAGATAACATATATGGAACAATCTTGCTTCGAGCTGGTTTATTTAAATTGGTCTTCCAGTTGGTCTGTTATACCACATTACGCTCCGAGCTGTTCTCTCAACTATTCCAAAGTCAACTGTGTGATCTGTTTCTATTCTGAATATACACTTGATCTGTTTATCTGAACTGATTTATCTTTAACCAGCTTGACTGAATTACCTTAGCTGGTTTGTCCTATGACCAGCGTAACTGAACACATCGAGCTGGTTTTTACTTAACCAGCTTAGCTCTGCTCTGATCTGGTTTCTATATCCAATGTTGCAAACCCGTCCAGATCTTGTACCTCAGAGCTGATTAATATCTTTTTATTTTTATTCACCAAAACTTATGAAATCAACTCCAACAAAAATAGTACTTAACACGTTGTTTCTTGAAAAATATGAGGGCACAGTGGCCATACCTGGAGCCCAAGAAGCACCAAATTGAGCAAGCGCAGAAAAGAAGCGTTCAAAGCCGAGCGAAGCATTCTTGAGAGCAGCGGGAGAAGACCGAGGAGGTAAAGCGGCAACGCATGATGGACGGATATTGGTAGAGTTCCGATGCAGCGGAGGAATGACAGAATGATGGATTGAGCGCCGGTGAGAAGCATTGAATATAACAAACTGATTGACTCGTGATTCGACAGGAGAAGAGTAAGGGATTTTGGAGAAAGGGTTTAGGGATTTTGTGGAAGAGGTGCAAGAGTACTGTAATTCAATCTCTTTGGCTTTATTTCACTCCTCCTCCTAGAAGACATGATCCAACTCAGTAAAGGCTACTTTGGGCCTCATCATGTATGTGTGATGGAGAGTACAAATTGATTGAAATACAAGCAATTGGTCCGATGGGCCAAATGCTTGCGTAGGGCATCTGTTTGCACCAAAAAGATAAGCGCAGAATAAAATCCCAGATGAGAGTCCAAACCTGTAACTAAATAAACTCGGCCCATGAGTAAATCAAAAAGCAGCATCAAACAGTTGAAAGTACGTGTAACATGGACAGATCGTGAGGTCATGGCCAAACAAGTGGGGAAGCTCCCTTCAACATAAAATAAACGATCAACAATCAGAAAAGATGATTCAACATCACTCAGAAAAAATCTGCACAAAATTCTCCGTAACGTTAAATTCATTAGTTTCTATTAAAGTATCCAATATTCAGTTCTCAGCATTATTTCTTTTTCCATTTTGTCTGTAAATTCCTATATCTTGTTGAAAATACAATCAATGTCAGGTTTATTTCAGTCTCTTCTTTTTCCTGACGATATATATTGTTTAAGAGATTAGAACTAACAATCAAATTTAGTTCTCATTGTCATTTGATTCGGTAGAGGTTATATTTTTTCAAACTTTTACACAAACTGGTGCTAAGGCACCTGGCACACCCAGTAATTTGCGCAATAACACAAACACTACCTAGTCTCGAGATCCCTCACATCCCACGTGTAGGATCGGTTCATTCATGTCTCCTTCACCTAAAAACCCGCCATGAGTCGTTCATTCCATGCAACCTCTTGGTACCGACAATCACACTCATCTCTTTTTTGAATTTCTGACGTCACATCAAGTCACCATTATGCAACTTTCATAGTTCATATCAAGCAATTATATTTAGGGCAATTTGGTGATAAATCCCTTATCAGAAAGTCAGGTTATTTTTCAGTCCCTATGTATCTGAAAATTATTCTGCAGTACCTGAGACACATACAAACTGTTTCTAACTCCCTACAACTTAGTTGTCTCTTTTCCAACGTATTTCTATCTTTTCAATTTTTTTAAATTTGTTCCCGATTTCTCTTTTCCCCTTGTTTTTGTTCCCCGATCTACATCTCTGTTTCTTCCCCATTTCTTCTCGATTTGTTCCCAATTTCTCCCCCTGATTTCTCCCATGATTTCTCCTTCTTCTCCTTGCCGATTTGTGCTGATTTCATCCCTGCGGATTTCCCCAAGTCCTCTTGTTGTCCCTGCCGATTTCTGCTGATTTCCCCAAGTCCTCTTCTTGTCCCTGCCGAAACCTGATTCACTTGTGTTTTGAAGCCTTTGTTACTGCTGCTTGCTACCTTATCACATTCGTATCTTTACTGTCTCACCAGTATGTTACAAATGTATATTGCTAGAAATGGAATTTGTTAGTATTTATAGAGTTTGTTGTGGTCTCCAATGAGATGTTACTCTATATAACCTGCTAGTTGGTGTATGCTGGGGAATCATTAAGATAGCGTTGTTTTAATGCACCTTGCTTATTTGGCTCAATATATTTGGCAAGTTTAGTTGTTCTATCTCTTTTTATATTTGTACATACTCTATTAAGATTATGTTTGTTTTTGTGCTCCAGTTAATTGGTGTAAATCAATTCTTTTGCTCTGCAATCATGATTTTGTATACTTTTTATAATCTTCGCGGTTTGCTATAACTGGTAAAAGTTCGTTTAGCTTTGCACGAAATGGTATCTACTTGCAAGATACTAGCAATTTTACCATTGTAGATCCTCTATTTTTGTGAGATACTAGGTTGAGTTGATTGTTGAATGTTTTGAGAAATCCGAGCATTGATCACTGTGTATTTATTGAACTGAATATCATATTTGTAGCCGGTGATGACTATTTGATATACGCATTTATCCGCATTTTAAGTGGAGATGTTGTACAAAGGTGACATAGGATTGTTTCCATTTGAATCAAGTTTGCCAAATTCAATTGTAGTGATTTTCAGATACATGTGTATTGTAGGATATGATGTTGATTTTCTAACAGGCTTTAGCCATTATTTCTTTGATAGCCAACCTTTTAAATAAAAGCATCCTTGGACTTTGGAATTGCAGCATATGAACTTATTAGCTTGCGTTTGTAGGAATTATTAGATGACTACTAATGTATTTGTTGTTAGTTTTATTTTTGATATTCATTTTTCGACGCATTTGTTTGATTTTTTATAATTTCCAATTTTTTGAAGAACATCGGTAGAAGAGTTTCCAATCCAAAAGTGATAATGGGAAATGCAAGCAGAAGGCTGATGTTGATGCTTACCGAGTCCACATTGCAGCCACAATATTAGGATCGACGAGAAACGTTTTTTGAGTAATTCTGTGATGGCTGTTGTAGGAAGGGTTGTTGTAATGTTCAATGGTGTTTGATCCATTTTTTGTTGTGGACTGGTCTGTAGGATTTTTGTAGGTTCCTGTTCGTATGGTGATTGTATGGAATCAGAACAATATTTACATATTTTTTCGTAACGTATTTGTATGCTAATGTTCTTAATGTAGGAGTGATATTTTCGTTCATATTCAACATGAAAATAAAATTTTATGATATGGGTATCGATGTTATTTATGTCTCACATACGTTGTGTCCATTGTTGTTAAACATATGTTAGTCTAAATTAATCAAACTCTGGCAAAATTTATGCCAAATAAAGTATAATTGCTGCAAATCGAGCATACAATCACAGATGTGACATTATTCAGTACACGATTCTCCAAATCGTGCACACTTATGGCCAAATGGATAGAATGGCCTCAACACAACATGTAAAATTATTCAGTACAAAAATATCAGAATCCGGTATAATATCTTCATAATAAATTATACTATTGTCCAAATCGAGCACATAATCTCTGTAATTGAGCATGCTTTCTGAGTATACCCAAACTAAACACACCCACTCTTATGTACATGTGAGATTTGTAAACATTACATGCAAATGATACTTATGGCCAAATGCATTGAATCACCTCAACACAACATGTTACATTATTCAGTACAAAATTATAAGAATCCGGTATAATATCTTCATATTAAAGTATACTATTGTCCAAATCGAGCACACAAACTCTGTAAATGAGCACGCGTTCTGAGTATACCCAAACTAAACTCAACTCACTCTTATGTACATGTGATATTTGTAAACACCACATACAAATGATACTTATGGCCAAATGCATTGAATCACCTCAACACAACATGTTACATTATTCAGTACAAAATTATAAGAATCCGGTATAATATCTTTAGATTAAAGTATACTATTGTCCAAATCGAGCACACAATCTCTGTAATTGAGCATGCGTTCTGAGTATACCCAAACTAAACACACTCACTCTTATGTATAAGTAAGAGTTGTAAACACTACATAGAAATGATACTTATGGCCAAATGCATTGAGCATGCGTTTATTTTTTAAATCAGATATACTTTTGAAATCAGATATACTTTTGAAATATTGCAGTATAGTTTTTATAATATCAGGCACTTTGTCTTCAATTGAGCATATAATCCCGTAATTTATATATGGTATAATCCCATATAAACGATTCTGCAATCTAGAATGTTAGTATGAATTTTAGTTAAAATCCAGAATAATTTTTTTAAATTACAGTATACTTTGCCTCGAATCGAGCATATTATTCTGCAAAAAATTGACATAGTTCTATGGAAATATTTTCACAATCACACCACAGTAATGAAACAAGACAACACCAGAAATCTTATTATTCCAGAAAGGTGACACACAAAAATCTTATTATTTCAATACAAGATAACAATTTTACTCAAACACAGCTTCCGTAAAACCTCCATCAGCGCAACAGCTTTCGTAAAACCTCCTTGACGCGTATATCCGCCAAGAACATGTTTCCATGCTACAAATGAGCATAACCTTTTCAATATCATTCTTTTTATATAAAAACGACTGTCTTGTAGCAATTGCATAATTCTTGGCACATCTTCGAAATTCGCCGCATCCTTAAATATTTGACCCTTTCCACGGATACAATTACTCCATATATCAATGGAATTGCTGACCAAACTAACTTGAAGATGCCCATCATTACTAGTCTGTGTCTCATCTTCAGATTCAGCCCTTACAAGTTTCAGGTAATTAATATAAAATCATTGATATAAATATCACAATGCTAGTAACAAACTATATATGCAAAAAATAAAAAGTGTACCAGTAGCAAAATTATTAACTCAACACAAAATCTACAACTTAGTATTCTTACCTCTCCACATTGCAGGCACCCATTTGGTCTTTTTTCACTGCCCGCCTATGAATTATTGTTAATATCATACACGTGTGAAGATGAGTCATATTACGAACATCGTCGTCTTCATTCAATGTCACATACAACTTTCGATGATGAGCGAGATATTGCAAGATCATTATTTTTTGGACTTATCTCCTTCACCGAACATCGTCGTCTTCATTCAATGTCACATACAACTTTCGATGATGAGCGAGATATTGCAAGATCATATTTTTTGGACTTATCTCCTCACATTTTCTCCAAAGAGTGAGAAACAACTCCATTAGACTAAACCCATTACAAATGGAAATCATATAGAGTTCATCTTTATACTCGCAGCTACTAAGAAATGTGAAATTGGAAGATCCAGATCCAGATACAGTCTCCATTTCTCACAAACAATTGAACAACACCTTCTTTCACTGTACACATCCAGGGAAACAAATCAGACTAGTAATGAAATTCAGCAATGAAATAAGGTGAGTACAGAAATTTGTTATATAATTTGTATACTTTTACGTACACGTACTTCTCTTACTTTATTAATACTTTCGAAATATTATTACAATACAGTTTGTACTAATGAGCCTGTAATCTGGGTAATTGAACACATGTTCAGCAATGTCAGTATGAATTAGTTCATATCGGGAATAATTTATTTAGAATACAGTATAATTTCCCTCATATCGAGCATATTGTTCTGCAAAAAATTGACATAGTTTTGAATTATTTTCATCTACTTAACAGATGTATTGAAAAAGTCACACCACAAATATTGAAAATAATTAAGGCAATCAAGGTGGCACAACAGAAATCTTATTATTTCAATCCAACACAACAATTTTAATATGAAAGCGACACACCACAAATATGAATATTTGAATAAACATAACAATATCAATTAAACTCACACATCAGATTTCATTATCGGTGTTTGCAATGCATAAGCAGAAATCCAGCAATATCAAGCAATGAAAATCGAAACAACATAAAAGCCCCAAAATCTCCCAACATATCCCAATTTGTTTACAATTGATATTGCACATCGAAATAACATCTACGACAACAAAAGAGGATACTTCGAATACATAATCTCTACAATTGAGGAATTCTTGGAACGAAAAAAGCCTCAACGATGGGTACATGTGAAAAAAAATCGAAAAAAACAATACCACAAAATCGAACACAAAAATGCACCAAAATCGAACAAGAAAAAGCCCCAAAACTGAACAAAGTAATGCCCCAATCGAATACAAAAATTACCGAAAAAAATTAAGTCCTCGTCCTTGCGTTACTCGGCTCCTCCGTCGGTGTCAAAAAGATGCAAAAATCTGTGACTTGCAAGGGGGGAGACGACTTTAAATTGGAGGAAAGAAAGGTGGAAAAAACTGTGAAATATGAAAGGAGGAAGGGAGAGCGAAGTAGAAAATGTTAAAAAAGAAAAAAATAAATGATTCAGGGAGCTACAAATAAGAATGTTTGTGTCTCGGATATTGCAGAATAATTTTCAGATACATAGGGACTGAAAAAAAATAACCTGAATTTCTGATCAAGAATTTATCATCAAATTGCCGTTATATTTATGTGATTGTGTTATATTTATATTTCAGTGTCTCGTCATCTTACTTGACGTAGTGTCGGGCAAAGTAAAGAATTATTAAACCTTCTAACCAAATTAGAAAATTAAAGTAGGCAATATCTTCAAAATTTAAATATTTTGACTTATGAATTCTTAATATATACTATTATGTTTTTATTGATTTAATGGGATAACTACATTTAAAGAGAGTATATTTTAAGTGAAATATCAAAAAATGACAAATTTCTAAAACCAAATTTATTATAATATTTTTTAGGGGGTTTAGAAATTATAAAAGTATATTTTTTGAGGAAAAAAAAAATCAAGAATACTATGATAGCCGTTATTTTATTCTGGATGAGAAATGAATATTACGAATTGAAATCAGATTATATTGATGAATGATGTTGTGATCGTTAAAATCTTAAAGTGGACGCAGAATATTCATTGATAAATAATTATATGTTTGAATTACAGTTTTTCCTTTCAACATATATAATATTATTTAATGTTATTGGATAATGACATATTCATTCTAATCATTATATGATAAATAATTAATCCAGTATGATAATTAATTCAATGCCATGGAAAACAACTTGGATGTCTTCGTCCCGACGGGAGGACAATTAGACCACGGCAAGTTGAGTGGTTGGCTTGGATAAAGACACCATGACCCATCCATTACGTGTACAGTTCCAAGATTCTTGGAATCCCTTAAAAATATAAAAAATAATGCAATAATACATGATAATTTTTAATTTTACATGGTTTCTGATTAAAAACTGTAAATATTCATATATAATTTGGTTTTTTTTTGGTTTTAGTATGTTTAAGCGGTCAAAGTCTTTTTAAAACTTTTATGGGGTGCAAGTAATGATGTTTTATTTTTATAAATTTTGATGGATTTTAAAAATCCAAAATTATTCGATTTAGACTTTTATGAACTCTAATAAAGTTTAGTGGTATCCAAAAGAAATTTCATAGAATTTTAAAAAGTCAAATTATATTCAATCTCAACATTTTAAAACTCGATATAAATTTATAAATATCCAAAATTACTATAAACTACATGTCATTTTTATGAAATCCTTCATGTAAAAACTATAAAGCCACAAATACAACTACAAAAAATAACATATCATGTCCTTTTAATATTCAATTACTTTCAACTATCATAAATTTTCAAACGGATATGAGAAAAAATCCATATATATTCGGGGGTGAGGATGTGAATGACAACAACCCCCCCTACACATGCATGCATAATAGAATTATCATTTACGGGAGCATCATTCCATTTTCGTTTTATTTTATCCTTTTTTCTTCTCTTTTACTTTCTTACTTTTCTTTATGCCTATTTTATTTCACAATATCAAATATCTAGTTTTATGTTGGATCTGTGTTTACAGATCAGAATTTCAATTTTGATTAACACAAAATCTTCTATTATCTCACTAACGATTTACACAAAATATGCTATTATCTCACTAACGATTTAAGATTAATGTGCAGTCCCAGAACAACGTAGAAGATATCCAAGCTGGTTAAGGACAAATCAGTTCGGATAGAAGAAGACCAGATCAGGGATGTAAGTCAAGCTGGATGCTTACGAGAGATGGGTTTAGTGTAGAAAATGAAGATGGAGATGAGGAAGAATTTGAAAATAGGAGTCTGTGATCGTGAACCCCATAGAAGAAGAAGAAATCCAAGAGCAGAGTATACTCGATCAGCCTCCACAGGTCCAAGCTGGAGAGCTGCAAGCTGATAAAAAGATGTCCAAGCTGGAGCAGTGAGGGGACGCCCAAGCTGGTGCAGCAGAAGACAAGCCGGAACAGTTAGAAGACGTCCAAGCTGGTACAGCAAAGGAAAAGCAGCTCAGTAGAAGAACAACTCGAATCGATGATCAAGCGCAGATTAAAGATCCAACGAGCGCTGAATCAGTGCAGATATGATCCAAAGAAGAAGGGATATAATCACTGGTGTAAGATTTATCCAGTGTAGAGGATCACATGTTGTTCGATACCAAATGAATCGTGGAGGAAGATTGCTGTAGTGAAAGAAGAAACCAGCTGGGAAGGAAACCAGTTGGGAAACAAGCTTAGAGCCCAGCAATGTTCAAGAGTAGGAAAGAACAGAACAAGAGCAGCTAAGTACAGGATCAGATAAGAAGCGCAGCTTAGAGATCAGTTAAGAGAGACCAGCTGTGATGACATCAGCTGGTAGACCAGATCAGAAGCCTTGCTCTAGATCAGATAAATTAGTTTGTGAAATCTCAGAATACTAGAAAACAAACTAATTTGTCTGATCGAGAGCTCTAGATCAGATAAATTAGTTTGTGAAATACTCAGAATAACTAGAAAACAAACTAATTTGTCTGATCGAGACACATGCTCGAAGTCAGCAAAGGCTGAAGCGCAGAAAAGAAAAGAGCTCAAGTCAAATAAAGCCTGCAACACATTTATTGCAAAAGAACACAAAGTACAACTTTGTCAGAAACCTTTACAACGGCTACAAATTTGTGTCCAATGGATCTAACAGATCAGAGGCTTCATATCTAGAGCAGCAACACAAGTTGAAAAAAGAGAGCACAGAGAATATGCGAGAGGAGAGAAACTCTTGACAAGAAGAATAGAGTAAATCAAATACACGAGCAGAGAACGATGCTTAGTCAAGAGTTTGCACAATCTGGTGCCAGCTGATGTGCAAGCTGGCTTTGTGCCCAGGTGTGAGCTGGTGCACAGACCGTAAGCTTCAAAGAGAAATCTTACTCGACAGCACAACCATGGGAAGACATCGAGAGACCAGCTCAGAGAGGAGTACTTCCCAGTGTGTGAGAGTACAATAGAGAGATTGAGCAAACATTGTAAAACTCTCACTCACGATTCACTCGCAGATTCCCATGATGAACTGATTAGGTTCTGTGGGTGAATCAAAACCACAATATATTCCTTTCCTTTGTAGTATTTGGAAAGAGACGTTAAACAAGTCTTGTAGCCTTTCTCACTGAGGTGTAAAAGAAGTGAAATTAGACACACAGTTTGCGGGCTGGTGTGCATAGGTGGCTAGGAGTTCTTGCAGCTTGCGGGCTGTCGGATCGGGTTACAGCGGAGGTACCTGTAATCAAAGTCTTATAGTGGATCTTTCCCGTTGCGGAAGAAGGGGAGACATAGTAGATTCAGCTCCGAACTTCCATAAACAAATTACAGCGTATTCTTTCTTTACAGCTTACTGCATTCATACCATACACATTGCATATTTTATAACTGTGTTTAAACTGTCTAAATAGCTTTCGATTTTCAGAGTTCAGTTTGGGTGTTTTACGCATGATTTTATTTCATACCCAATCTGTATCTCGGTACACAAACATTTCAAGAACACTGAGCTATTGCAGCTCAAGATTTGCAGAGAACATATCGCCTGTGATCCGGACCAGCTCACAGAGCCGCTAGTCCAGCTCCGCGTCGATCTGGTCCCAGTTACGTGCTAACCGCTTTTTAAATACTTTTAAATGCACGTAATATGTGGGATTTTGTTTTTAAATCAAGGCTTGGGTGTTGGAGTTGTGTGAGAACTCATGTGAGTTGTGTGATGACTCATGAGACACCCCTTATTCGATCCTAACATTTTATTTGTTAATCTTTCAAATGTAACACGGTCTTTGATTTTTTATCATTCTGAAATATTTAAGTATTCAGCTTTACATTTAAAAGTCCATAAAAAACTATTTAACAGTCTACTTAAGTCAATATAATTCTTTTTATGACTCTAGAGATTCCATCAAAACGTATAAAAATATGTCAATTTTATAAAAGTTGTTCATTTAAATCTCAAGATTGATTACTAGTCATTTTTCATCCTAATACTTACATGACATCGTATATAGGTAACCATGTCAAACAATTTCTCTATATGAAAAGAGAACTTAATGAAATGATCATTTTGCCATGCACAGGGTAAGAAGAACTAAAAGGAAGAAACCTGACATTATCCCATAAAGATACAACCTTTTTCTTCTTTTCATATATACATCAAATTTTATCAACCCTTTCGTGTTACAACCCCCAAATCTACGTACGAATACAACCACCAGATTCTTGTATTGTATCAAAATGTCAAGAGAATCTAGGAGTTAATCTCCTAAACAATTCCTTCCTGCAAAGAAAGCGAGAGAAACGAGATCAAACCATTAGCTTCAATGCGATTCAAGAATCATGCCATTTATACTTTTCCAATGTGATTCGAATAAACTAAGGTGATCAAAGCTCGATTCATACCTCATAAGTAGCCTGTCAAGAGATGAAGTAGATAATAAACCTCTGTTTTCTTCAGCTCTTCTCAACAGATAAGGCATAATCTGCTCAACAGGACCAAATGGCAAATACTTGCTGACTCTAAAACCTGCATTTCTCAAACCAAAAGAAAGGGTATCTGCCATTCCATATAGTTGGCCGAATTGCAGATTGTGGCTGTCTTTATCCAGTCCAAGATCCATCGCCTTAGAAGCCGCAAGTTTTCCTACATTCCAAGAACCACATTACATATATCCACCACCGCGAAAACTTAAATCTATCTCTAAAAATGTATACCTGATTCGACATTATGAGTCGCCAGCACGACCGAACCAGACCCATTGCAGATTTCTTCAAGCATAAAAGCAGCACAATTGTTGTAACAGGCATGAGTTTGCTGTATAGTGTCATGGATTGGGGATCTAACTTCCAAAGAAGCAGCCAATTGTCTCTCGCTCGATAGGTACGCGCCCCTCACCAATTTAAACCCGAGTGACACTCCCATCTCGTCGGCAGATCTCTTAGCTACAATCAATCTCTCTTTTGAATCTCTCAAATAAGCCTGAACTGTGTTGAAAATTAAAGGGTCACCGTCGTTTTTACGGTACTCTGTCGCTGCAGAGTAGGATAAGTAGTCTATCGCTGGTTGAATGGAGGTATCCTCTGCATCAATCAAAAGTGGCACATTTGCTTCTATACATTTGATGCAAAGTTTGGTTAATCTTTCGTGGGCTGAATTGAGATCACTTTCTTCTTCTCTGGTTAGCGGCGCTGGCCTCCTCGGAGTGTGATAAAGCGGGCTCGAATCCGCAAAAACTGGTAAAGTTTTGAGCTTCCATGGAAGATGCAAGGAGTTATCCTTATATTCCCATCTTAATAGATCACTCACTCTCTTGAGCAAACTAGGAGGACAAATTGCGGTAATCTTCAACACAATAAAGCTAACCTGGATTGAAAATCCTCTTGTTTTACATATTCTGAATCCTGGATAACAAAATTGAACTAATGCCAATCAAGAAAGTGAAATCGAAACTTACAGAAGAACTAGGATGCATGTTAACAGATTCAGCAGTTCGAATAAAATGCTCCAAATTCCGATCACAATCCTCGTTATCGGTTGCGTGTTCCAAACCATAATCCAACATAGCTCCAAGTCCAGAATCCCAAAGCTCCTTCACAGTCCCTCCCACCTCCATCAAATCTTTCCCCGCGCAAAAATGATCGTAAAACGAACGTTCGATTGCTCCAAAAACGATTCTCTTCGCCAGGGGAGACCCCATGAGCTTCGAATTCAGAACCCACATGCCGAAATCGACCATGGACTCGACAGCGACCATGTGGAGGATCATCGACGATCTGATCAGCTTTGTGGTGGACACCGTCGAGAAAATCTTGTCGGAATCATCTACGTTGATGGCTCTGTCGCATGAGTCGGTGCGTGTGATCGGGTCCTGTTTGGGGTCGGGGGCGGCTGTGTCGAAAGCGGCGACGGCGGAGATGGAGGACGGCGCGGCGGAGTTGAGGCGGCGGAAGAAGGAGGGGAGCGTGTGGAGAAGCTTTGGGCGGACGCTACGGGTGGTCATGATCGACGAACACTAGTGGTTATGGGAGCTCTTTGGTCTCTGTTTTCCGGAGAGAGCAACCTTAAATAGACATTATTCCTTATTTTTAGAAAATCCAGATCATTGGAGTCATGTAGAGTAATGGGAATTCAATATTTAATTTAATTTAATTTTGGTTCACAAGTATAAATTTGCTCGTGGAGACGGTGCCACCGAATGATGTTCTGTTATTCTCAAATAAAGAGTATTAAAATTACATGTTTCTTCCCATAGCACTGACAAATTCATAAAATTTAGAACGACGTGAGATTATCTTTTTCGATTTAACGAGTTCGATTTTCGTATGTAGCATATTATTCACTGAAATATTATGAGGTAGATCTGTGAATTAGTCCGTTATATAAGTCATCTCCTCCTATCTCTACTTATTTGTGTATATCACTCGATAGATCTTGACCTGTATCTATCCATTTGTTTCAATTAAAATTACGTGTGTATGCAAAATTTAGTTTAGTCTATTTAAGATATTTAATATCATTAATATGGATTACACAATTATCGGAGACGAAAGATAATGAGATGATAATGCATCGTCAGCACATACCTATAAGAATGGGCACCAGTCTTATCCGTGACTCCAGATTTAAATCAAGGTGTCGCCTAATAAAAATAGTACATAATCGAGTGTTTTTATTTTATTTTTTAGAAATTTGGAAAGAAACTTGTATCGACGCTTTAATCCAAATTGTTAATCGGTAATTTCAGTTCTTTTAGCAAGAAAATCAATCTAGTAGCAGGTGTACACTGAATAAACTCTTATCTCGAGTAAATTTTAACATTAGTTAGGTGGACGATCGATATTACCAAGTTCTAAGATTTTGACCACACATTTGGCAAATAGTAAGGATTCTTCGTGTGGCACGATATTATTATTATGAAATAAAATTTGAGGCATTAACTTCGTGGGAATTGACTATGGAAAGTTTGACGATACAGTGCATTAGAATCATGTCCCATCACCATTATTATTCAATTTGTTTCAACCTCCAAGGAGTTACAACTTTTTGCTTCACGTAGTGTAAGTACTTTTTGTGATCCACTATCTAAACTCCGGTGACAAAAGAGGGCGAGATTGAAACACTTTTATATGGTAACAGCAATAGTAGTATCGATGATATTTGCATAATCAAACAAACGTTTTCCTAAAGGATATCAAGGACATCCCCAACCCGACCAAAACACCATTGGTGTAGGATTTCATCTCCAATAGTGCTGCACTATCTCACCAAATTAATGTAGCCTCCAAAACCCAAAACCAAAATTTAGGTCGCATAACATTGTTATGCGCTAGTTATTCTGCTTAATTTTTAAATATTTATTTAACAATAGATAATGCAAAAGTATAATTCGAACTAAAATTAAAATATATAACTGAACTCCTAGCGCCTAGCCGCTTATGCACACCAGTCCATAAGCTGTGTGTCTAACTTCACCTCTTTTATGCCTCAGTGAGAAAGGCTACATAGACTGTTTAACGTCTCTGTCCAAAGACTACAAGGAGAGTTTTGTTTTGATTTACTCATTTTCTGTTTCGATCAACTCTCAAATGTATATGAGTGTATCGTGTGTGAGATTTACAATGTACGCTCAATCTCTCAAATACAAATCTCATACACTGGGAAGTGCTCCTATCCGAGCTGGTTCCACATTATCTTCCCAGAGCTTGTGTCGTCGACTTGATTGTTCTTTGAAGATTTCCAGCAGTGCATTAGCTCACACCTAAGCACTGAACCAGCTTGCACAATAACTTCCACATAGTGTGCAAACTTGCGACTAGCACAGCTATGTGTCGTGTATATCTCTGTTTTTCATTCCGCACTTGCACAACACTCTCTTCGCTTTGCTCTGTTGGATTATTCTTTTTCTCATCCATCTGCTTGTGCTCTGCTCTTGATAGAAATAGCATGTTGTGCATATTTACCCGTTGGACACAAAGTTGTAGCCGTTGAAAAGTCTTCTAACACTATTATACTTTGCGTCCTTTGTCTTTTAATGCATTGTAGGCTTTTTCTCACTTTAAGCATGTGCACTGTACTTGAGAAGACAACACAAGCAAATCGATCTGAATACTGAAAAACAATCATCGTATAGTCTTGTATTCAAATCGCTTTGCTCGTAGATTTGATAGCATCTATTGATATGTCATCTGAGCTTGTCTCTGTTTTGCTTCGAGCTGGCTTGTTCATTACACTAAGATGGTCAAAGCTCTCTTCTTCTCTTCTCATCTGCTCTTGTTCATCAGCTGCTCTTGTTCTGTCCTTTCCTGCTCTTGAACATTTGCTGGACTCTAAGCTTGTTTCCCAGTTGGTTTCCTTCCCAGCTGTTTACTTCTTTCACCACAGAAATCTTCCTCCACGATTCCTTTGGTATCGGACGACATGTGATATTTGTCATCATAAGCATCGACATTGTTCACGATCACAGAATCTTGCGTCCATCTTTCTCATAAGCATCCAGCTTGACCAAATCTCCCGATCCGGTTTTCTCTTCTCCGAGCTGGTGTTCTTCAGTTCGAGCTGATTTGTCCTTAACCAGCTTGGCTCTATTCTTCTCGTCAAGAACCACTGTGTTACTTGCTTGTTCTCTTGTTCCATTCAGACCCTCATCCAAACCATCAGCAAGTGGTTGATTGAGCCAGTTCTTCGAGGATACTTTAAACCTTATCATCGTAAAACTGCAATCCAGTACCGGTGATTATATCCCTTCTTCTTTGGGATATAATAACCTGTTCTTATTCAGTCTATCACAAGACCTAGATCCCTATGATGAACTGGTTATAGTTGCGCTTAGTGATCTGATCTGCACTTGATCACTGAACTTGTATATTCATCGGCACTTGAACACTGCACTTGTATGCTACATTTGATCTGTGCTTGAACAGTTCTGCTCTTCATTAGATCTCACTGCGCTTGATCAGTGAACTGCTCTTGTACCAAGCTGGTGTTCCAGCTTGGTGTTCCCTGCACTCTGGATTTCTTCTACTGTACCAGCTCGGACGTCCCCTCACTGTTCCAGCGTAGACATCTTCAACTGTTCTAGCGTGGACGTCCCTCACTGTTCCAATTTGGATATTTCCCTGTCTTCTCAATCAAGTGCACCGCACATCGCACGTAAACCGTTAGTAGAATAATAACCGATTTTGTGTTAATCAAAATTCAGATCCTGATCTGTAAACACAGATCCAACAAAAAATAATAGGAATATTTTGATCATATACCTTTTGGTGTAGGATTTGAAGTAAATGGGTTAGAGATGACTGTATATTTGATGCAGAAACTGCACCATTTTAGTACAAAAATGGCACCAAAATAGAGTATGAATTGGAGATGGTCTAAGGCTCCATTCGTATATATTTTGTTTTAAAATATTTTTACAAAAGTGTTTCAAAAAATTTATAAAAGATTTTGAAAGTTATTTAAAGAGTAAGATGTGTTTGAACATTATATTACAAAAATAATTTTATAGTGACAAATAGGTTTGAACGATGATTTACGGGAGATTTGTGGTCGATTTTCAGAAATTGACTCATTTTGAGGTCATACCCTATTTGTCACATATTGGATACACGGTTTTTACCCAAACGATGTCGAAAAATATCTTTCACTTGTTTTTCAAAATGTATATTTGAAGAACACTTTTTAAAAAATATTTTCAGAAACGTTTTGCAGAACTTATGTCCAAACATATATTTTAGATTTTTACATTTATAAACACTAAAAACATTTTTAACTTGTCCGAATGAAGTCTAATATGTTACAAATTACAATTAAGCATTCGTTTGATAACATCGTGATTAGCACATTGTCAAGTACTTTGATTATAGCAATGATAATCAAAGGTTGGTGAAAACTTTAAGATCGGAAATTTTTCCACTTGTTTTTAAACACTTAATATTACACTTCCATCTTATACGGCCACACAACCATCTTTTTTATGAATATAGTCAGAATTGTACTAATATATATATAGAAGATGAACTTCTTAATAACATATTTTAGTGTCATAGTGAGAAGCAAATCACTAAAGAGTCATTATATATTCACTTGTAGATGTATTTCGAGATATTAAGAGAGACATTATAAGTTCTAATAACGAAGTAATGACATATTAGAAATCTTGATTATGAATATTAACATATTATGTGATAGAGATATATTATATTTAATTTTATTTGTAGAAACCTTGGGACCCGATGAAAGAGCTCCTGTAGGAAGAACTCAGCTCTTCCAGGAAGACCTCCTGCAGGAAGACCTCAGCTCTTCTAGGAAGACCTCTTGTAGGAAGACTCAGCTCTTCCAGGAAGACCTCCTGTCCCGAGGAAGCCCTCACCTCTTCCAGGAAGACCTCCTGTCCCGAGAGTGCACCTCGGGACCTCGAGGTGTGATGAGTCTGCACGAGCACGGTCTACCGACATGACCTCAAGGCAAGAGGTCTGCTATGATAGTGACTATGACAACAACTTGATCCTCTTTAATAACTCATGATTAGTGCACTAACAAAACTACAAAACTCATACCTGCGTACATATGGTAGGGTAGCGTACACGCAAGACCTGCTAAGCCCATCCCTGCTCATGATTACTTAGGTAGTACACACGCAACCCCTTGGCTTTCCTATACATACCCAGGTATTTTTCATTTTGTAGGACATTCAGCAGACTCATTCTCTGCATTATCTATATACTCTCGAGCACCCGAACTGACTTAAGCATCGGAGGGCCTTCGTCGGGATGACTCCCGACGCCCTTTGACCAGTGTCTGTGGTTGCAGGTCATCGCGGAAAGACGTCCAGCTCATCCCCGAGGACAGACCTCCAGATCTCCCTCATCTCATCCCCCGAGGACAGACATCCAGACCTCCAGTTCTCCCTCAGCTCATCCCCCGAGGACAGACCTCCAGACCTCCCTCAGCTCATCCCCCGAGGACAGACCTCCAGAACTCCAGATCTCCCTCAGCTCATCCCCCGAGGACAGACCTCCAGACCTCCCTCAGTTTACTCCCCGAAGACAGATCTCCCAACCTCCCGACCTGATGGTCTAACGTGGTGACAGCTCATTGGCTGGGCAAAATTGGTTACATCAATTGGCACCGTCTATGGGAAACAAAAATACAAGAAACGAGATAGGTTACCAATAAGGACCAGATTTCGGGAGGCAGGAGAACCTGAGCACCCGAGCACAGGGGCCTCACAGCAGCATGAACTGCTCAACTGATGATAGAACATTTTCTAGATCGACAACCAGGGTCGATCATCTTTATCTACACGAACCATCCGTGAAAATGATGTGTCAGGAAGAGGCTGATGACACTGGAACATCAATCATCCACAGAAAAACTCTAAACATAGGTCAGTTCTTATTTTGTTCTGCAATTACTCTACTTAATCAAAGACTGACTTTTGACAATAAGTCGATCCGATCAAAAGATGCATTTTTTTGCATTCACTGTCCTTGGGTTACGTCCTTAACTGAGCATTATTAGAACAAACTTATAAGCCCGATCAGCTCGGCACTACAAAGCCCAATGCTCGTTGGCACCAAATCCGATATGCTTGGGAATCTGTCATCTCGACCTGCTCGAGAATCTCTTAGCTTTCCCTGCTCAGGAATCTCTTATCATACCTTGCTCAGGAATCTGTTATTTTTCCCTGTTCGAGAATCTGTTATCTACCCTGCTCGGGAATCTATTCTCTGTTCTGCTCGGGAATCTCTTATCTTGCCCTGCTCGGAATCTATTCTCTGCCCTGCTTGGGAAGTTGTTATCTACCCTGCTCGGGAACCTATTCTCTGCTCTGCTTGGAAATCTCTTATCTTGCTCTGTTCGGGAATCTATTCTCTCCTTCGCTCGGAATCTGTCATCTTGACCTGCTCGGGAATCAATTCTCTGCTCTACTCGGGAATCTCTTATCTTGCCTGTTCGGGAATCTTTCTCTGCTCTGCTCGGAATCTGTCATCTTGACCTGCTCGGAAATCTGTTATCCCAACCAGATTGGCAATCTGTAAGCCCGATCAGCTCGACATCATAAGCCCAACTCTCGTTGGCACAAAGCCCGACCGACTCGACACCATAAGCCCAACTCTTGTTGGCACAAAGCCCGACCAGCTCGATATCATAAGCCCAACTCTGGTTGGCACGCTAAGCCCGACCAACTCGACACCATAAGCCCAACTCTCATTTTCACAAAACCCGACCAGCTTGGCACACTAAGTCCGACCAGCTCGACACCATAAGCCCAACTCTCATTGGCACAAAGCCCGACCAGCTCGGCACCATCACGGAAGTGAGATACATTCCTGACTTGAGGAGGAATCTGTTGTCTATTGGAATGCTTGACTCCAAAGGCTTCAATGTTAAGATTGAAAGAGGCATAATGAAGGTCATAAAAGGGTCACTCACTGTCATGAGAGGTTCACAGGAAAATGGCTTGTACATCCTCAAAGCCTCCACTGTCACAGGGTCCTCAAATGCAGTAGTGGGTGGAATAAACAAGCGTAGGCTTTGACACTTGCGTTTAGGACATGTGAGTGAAAAGGGTCTTGTGGAACTAAGCAAGCAGAACCTTTTGGGAGGAGATAAGGTTGCGGATCTCAGTTTTTGTGATGAATGTGTACTTGGAAAATGTAGCAGAGTCATATTCAAACACTCTACCACCAAGTCCAAAGGAATATTGGATTATGTTCACTCAGATTTATGGGGCCATTCAGGGTAGCATCTCGAGGTGGAGCTAGATATTAGATCTCCATTATAGATGATTATTCCAGGAAGCTGTGGGTGATCACCTTAAGGTCAAAGGATGAAGCATTCAAGGCGTTTAAGGACTGGAAAGTGATGGTAGAAACACAGACTGGATGAAAGGTGAAGAAGCTAAGAACTGATAATGGGTTAGAGTATTTTTCAACTGAATTCAAGGACTTCTGTAAGCAAGAGGGAATAGCAAGACACTACACTGTGGCTGGTACTCCTCAACAGAATGGTCTTGCGGAGAGGATGAACAGAACTATACTAGAAAGAGTGAGGAGTATGCTAGAAAATTCTGTTTTAACTCGAGTGTTCTGGGCAGAGGCTGTTGTAACAGCCTTATATCTGAGTAATCGATGCCCCTCTTCAGCAGTTGGATTCAAGACCCTACAAGAAATGTGGACATGAAATAAAACTGATTTTCAAATCTTAGAGCTTTTGGATGCACCGCTTTTGCTCACATAAGACAAGATAAGCTAAAACCAAGGACCAAGAAATGTATTCTGCTGGGATACCCTGATAATGTCAAGGGATGCAAATTGTTCTGCATTGAGACTGGAGAGGAGAGATGCTTAATAAGTCGAGATGTGGTGTTTAATGAGGAAGAATTCCCACTGAAGAGTAAAAATATATCTGCAACTCTTCCTGGAGAACAAGGGGCCAAACTGGAGGTGAAGATCAGTCCAGGAAAAAAGGAACTGATGGATGATTCTAAGCATGTCAGTAGCCCTGATGAGGATGAATAGAAACACACCAGGTGTAACGTCCCAAAATCCTTAGGACCACATTATGCATTGTTCATTTTATAATGGGTATTTTGAAATGTTTATGTATCGCTGATCTTTTAATTTTAGAAGATAAGTGTGACATGGCTGGTTTCAGCAGGTGACTCCAAGGGTAGTGCACGAGCATGGTTTATGTATCACTGATCTTTTAAATGTTTATGTATCACTGATCTTTTAACCAATGATTTCTTTTGGCTTGATTTCACAAGTAGCTTGCCACTAATCCCTCTCTTATAAAAACCTGTTTTCCAAGTAAGATCTTTATCATTTTGCAAAGAAAAATCTTGAGGTGTTCTTCAAAATATATTCAGAGAAGTTCGTGCGTTGTTTAAGGAGAAGAATTTTGCAGGAATCGGTTGCTGTCGCAAAGCTTTGTTTAAGACAAGTAAAAGCTGATTCTTGACTCACCATTTAAAGCATATATTGATGTTCTTGAGTCTCCTTGCCTATATGTTATGTTATGTTTAGTGTTCATGTTTAAAATGATTTTACACATGTTCAAAGGAAAGAAGATGGGTTCGAAAATGATGTTTTGATGTTTATGATGCTTCCAAAATGTTCTCCAGGAAGTTTATGACGTTTTAAAGTGCTGAGAATTCGAGTTTATTCCCAGAATGTTTATGAATGTTCTTCAATTTAGTAGTTGTAATATCAGAATTTGATAACGGTGTAATCGGTAGTTGCTATTCGAATCATTATGAAGTTTGGTTTGATAGGCAACGGCTGATAGCATAGTTGTTGTTTTGATATTACATATACCCAGTGTTATTCTAGAAGTTGCATTTCCTTGTTAAAATCCAGCAGCTGCGTTGTTTTCGTAAATTCAGCAGATGCACTGTTCACCAGCAGGTGCATGTTTGTTATAAAAATCTAGTAGATGCACTGTTCACCAGCAGATGCATGTTTGTTATTAAAATCCAGTAGATGCACTGTTCATCAGCAGATGCATTTTATTGTCAAATTTCAGCAGTTGCAATATTTGTTTCTAAAGTACTGTTCATTGCGACTGGTTATCCCTTGCGTTTGGTTTCTACTGTTCATTTCAGCTGGTATTAGTCTTGCGACTGATACTGTTCATTGCGACTGATACTGTTCATTGCGGCTGGTTGTTAATATTTTTCCTGCGGCTGGTCGATATGTTAACGACGCCGTTTCATTTAAAACGTACCTTGCAGCTAGTTTTATCCTTGCAGCTGGTTTTATTCATTTCGACTGGTTCCTCTTGCGACTGGTCTCATGTCAATGATTATGTTTCCAAAAGCCGAACCCGATACTCAGTAAAATTCTAAAGTGGAAGCAAAGGTTTTAAAAACGATGGAACCCAAGGATTTTGAGAAAGAAGTTTTACGAAAGATGTTAAAGGAACAAAAGTTTATTTTAAGATTTATGGCAAAGATAACAGACGGTCAAAGAGAAGGGTGAGCAGTCGTCTATATGTCGGTTGTCCCAATGTAAAGAAGCCAATGGCTAAGGCTGATATCAGTAGTCACTTGATCAGGTGCAACACGGACCTGAGGAGAGCTTCTGAGCCATAAATCTAAGGAAAATGATGTTAATGTTGAGATCTGGGTTATATTTCCCCTGTCTCCAAGTTTATGAATGTTTATGAAATGTTTACGCATTGATGTTCCTTTAACTTATGAAATGATCAGATGTCCACCTGGTATTTGAACTTATTATTATTCAGGTTTTACTTGCTGAGCCCCTAGGCTCATTAGCTTTTAAAATGGTGCAGGTGCGACAGCTGAGGAGCGAACAGGTGGTGAAACGTGAATCAGCTGCTGGGTGATGTGTGTTTATCAATGGCCAACATATTCCGTGTCGTAGCAGTCGTTGTTTTGTATCTAAGAAATACTGTATTGAAATCAATTACAACAGCTGTATATTCATGTAGAAACCCAGATGTTGTAATCGCAATTGCAAAGTTATATATATTAGACTCTGTTTTTCTGCAAACAAGTTTTAGCAGTTGGCGCGCAAATTAAGTGTTTGTTAGTTCTGTCTTTGTGTTTCTATTTCTTTTGAAGTTATAAGAAATACAGCTTATAACAAATTATCTTTTAGCCCTTCTTTTGTTTCGAAATTTTTATTTACCCAAATCTCGTGGCCCCGTTGGGTTCGGGTGTCACAACATGGTATCAGAGCGACGTTCCTGAGATAAACACACGCACCATCAGCTGGATCAAAGTTCATGCAATTGCAAAGTTATATATATTAGACTCTGTTTTTCTGCAAACAAGTTTTAGCAGTTGGCGCGCAAATTAAGTGTTTGTTAGTTCTGTCTTTGTGTTTCTATTTCTTTTGAAGTTATAAGAAATACAGCTTATAAC
This sequence comes from Dorcoceras hygrometricum, assembly GCA_001598015.1. Classification (NCBI taxonomy): domain Eukaryota; kingdom Viridiplantae; phylum Streptophyta; class Magnoliopsida; order Lamiales; family Gesneriaceae; genus Dorcoceras; species Dorcoceras hygrometricum. Next base: position 98,843 of record KV002465.1, read on the forward strand.
AAATTATCTTTTAGCCCTTCTTTTGTTTCGAAATTTTTATTTACCCAAATCTCGTGGCCCCGTTGGGTTCGGGTGTCACAACATGGTATCAGAGCGACGTTCCTGAGATAAACACACGCACCATCAGCTGGATCAAAGTTCATCGACTGTTCCTCTAAGTTGTGAGTTTATTTTCAGAGCATTGTCTTTTATTTTAGCATGTTCTGATAAATATATGTGGTGGATTGCGGGCTATAGAATATAAGATGCCAGGAAGAGGAAGAAACAGAAGAAGTATTCCTTTAGAAGAAACCGATAGTGATAATAATACTAATATCACTCAATTGTTACGACTTCTGGTAGAGCAAAATAACAGAGGCAATGGAAAATCTTCCAGCAGCAGGGGACCAAGTAATGATGATCCACAGGAGAAGTTCAGACGACAGAAGCCTAAGGAATTTAGTGGTACTACTGATCCACTAATCGCTGAGAGCTGGATCAAATCCATGGAGGTTATTTTTTAGTACCTCCAGACGCCTGATTTAGATAGGCGCAGGTGCGCTATCTATATGTTAAGGGAAGATGCGATGATTTGGTGGGAAGGAGCCAAAATGTCTGTGGATCTGCTGAACCTAACTTGGGTAGATTTCAAGCAAGTATTCTTTGAACAATACTTCCCAGCTGGTAAAAGGTCTGAATTGAAGAGGGATTTCTTGACCCTTAAACAAGGAAGTTTAACTGTGCAAGAATATGCACGTGTATTTGAAAGAGGGTGCTACTTTGTGCCATTGATTGGGAGAGACCCAGAAGAGAAATTGAATCATTTCATTGAAGGATTGAAGCCTATGTTCAAAATGAATGTTAGGCTATTGGTGCCAAGGACTTATAGAGAAGCAGTGGATAGAGCCCTGCAAATCGAAAGGGATTGGAAGGATCTTGATGAGGAAAGGCCTCAGAAGAGACAAGCCTTTCAGCAGAAGCATCAGAGGCCATTTAAGAAACAAAACAAGAGCCAGCAAAGGCCTCAGGAGCAAAAACCTCTGCTAGTTCAACCTATTAGTTCTGTTCCCGCTGGTAATAATAGGCCAGTGTGTCTTAAGTGCCAGAAATCTCATCCTGGACAATGCAGACTTGGACAAAATGTCTGCTATAAATGTGGGATGCCAGGACATATTATGAAGAATTGTCCAAAATCCAAGCAGCTGGTAACTAGTAGAGCCTACGTAATGACTGCTGATCAAGCCAATCCAGACTCGACAGTAGTTACAGGTGAAATTTCGATAGCTGGACTTCCTTCTCTGGCTTTAATAGATTCAGGAGCTACGCATTCATTCATTGCGGCTGAATTTGTTAAGAAACTGCCTATCCAACCGGAGCAAGTATTGGTAGGTTATTGTGTATCAGTACCTTCAGGAGAACAGCTGGTGTCTCATGAGCTGATTAGAAGTTTAGAGCTCAAACTTCAAGGACATAAGATTACTGTTGATTTGATTGTGTTGCCAATGCCAGAATTTGATATGATTTTGGGAATAGATTGGCTAACTAAGTATGGGGTATTAATTGATTTCAAACTACGAACGGTAGTTTTTAACCCACCAGTAGGAAAGTCATTCCAGTTTTTAGCCAAACGTGTTGATAAGGTACCTTTAATTATTTCGACCTTAGTAGCGACCGATAGGTCTCAGCTATCAGCCGTAGAGATAGTAAACGAGTTCCCTGAAGTTTTTCCAGAAGACATCCAGGGACTACCACCAGATAGAGAGCTGGAATTTTCAATTGATTTGGTTCCAGGAGCTGCTCAGTTTCTAGACCACCATATCGATTAGCTCCAACGGAAATGAAGGAACTAAAAGAACAGATACAAGATCTGTTAGAGAAGGGGTTTATTAGAGCAAGTACCTCCCCCTGGGGAGCCCCTGTTTTATTTGTTAAGAAAAAAGATGGGAGTATGAGGTTATATATAGATTACCGGGAGTTGAACAAATTAATGATTAAGAATAAGTATCCATTACCCAGGATAGAAGATCTGTTCGACCAGTTGAGAGGATCAGTAGTGTTTTCTAAGATCGACTTGAGGTCTGGATATCACCAACTGAAAATTAAGGCATCTGATGTTTTCAAAACAGCCTTTAGAACTAGATATGGCCACTATGAATTCCTAGTTATGTCCTTTATGTGAAAGCCCAAAAAAAAAAAAAATCGGGTCAAACCAGATCTCACCTGGTCAAAGCAGACCTCACATGGTCAACTCAGATTTGTGGGAGAGATCTGAATTCGAGAGGCGCGCAAGCATCCACAGCGTGTTTTTAGCAAAACGACAGCGTTTAGACCAAGTGGAAACGACGCCGTTGTTGAGAGATCTGTTTTGGGCGCGCGAGCGAAAGAGAGATCTGTTTTTCACAAACGACGTCGTATGACTTACGCATGCGAAAACAGATCTCTCCCGTAATTGTGAAGTCTGATGAGCAAGCGAGAGATCTGATAGGCGTGGCGTGAGAATCAGACTTCTCCAAAGAAAAAAAATCAGATTTCACAGACTTCATCTTCTCCATGAAACTTCAGAATTCAGATTTCTCGACGCGAATCCAGATTCTGGGTACAGGAAACTTCACCGTGAAATTCAGAAGGAATTCTCACGCGTACAAGGCAGATTTCACGCAGTAACCGTCAAATTGAGAGGATTAATGGCCAATTAAAACTCTTAAATCCATGGTTTAAATCCTGCGCGTGTAACAATCGACGTAATTAGGGATTTAAGGGCCTTTAGGCGGACGCTCGACTTCCTCACCTCTACACCTATGAATACCAGGCAGGATCCTCTGATTTCCCTCACACCATTTACGAAATTCTCAGAATCTCTCACGCTGAAAGTCTACAGAAATATACCAGAGTTCATCGTTGAAATCCTGCCTAAGTTGAGACCGAGCGCTGTGCGAACTTTAGCAGAAGTCGTACCCCAGATTTCTTGCAAGGGGCGAACATTGTTACGCGTTTGGCACCATTTAGACTTCAAATAACCGACCCTTTTCACGCAGATTCAGACTTCAAAATTGTAAGTGGGTTTTTGCTATATTATTCGCTTGATATATATTATGTATTATTCATGCCGAAATTCTGTATTAAGTCTACTGTTCGAGCACCTTTTAAATCCAGATTTCTGTTCCATTTCAAAGCTCTGGTTGCACTGATTTTGCTATCGTAATATGGGTCTACGGAATATTCCGCACTCTGGGTTACTTGGGGTAACCACATGGCCTCGACCCCTTAGAGGAATAAAAATTAGGGACTGATCAGTAAACCATAGATATGAAGTAATCATCAGTGCTGTCTGTCATGCTGTCTGTCATGCTATCTGTCATGCTATGCTCTATCTGTTATGCTATGCTCTGTTATGTTATGCTCTGTTCTATCATGTTCTGCTCCGAATTCAGTCATATATGTATATATATATAATTGTTATGCTCGAATGGTATCCCCCACTTACTGAGTGTTTTCCCAAACACTCACCCCTTACTTCTCCACCCAGATAAGAATGAAGAGCAGGTAGAAGAACAAGAACAAGAACAGTTCTGGGGCTGGTGAAGAATTCATCTTTGTTGATGTAATTTAATTATTTTCGCTTCCGCAAATTTCTCTGATTTTTCCGATGTAAAAACGATATTATTTTGGATATGTAATAGACTGGTTTGAGCTTCGCTATGATGGCTTAATGTTTTATAATTTTTTTAATTGTTTAATATTGCCGATGTCATGAGTCTCGGTCTCGGGACGTGACATTTTAGTGGTATCAGAGCTCACCAGGTTCATAATCCAGCTGGGAAACCAAATCTGAAATTTTCAAGGTCTAGGGTGAATTTCAGATTTTGGCGAAAGACCAGTGCTACCCTCCGAAAACACGTTTTATTTTTTTGAAATTTTAATAACTTTTTGTACAGGACACCGATTTCAGTTCCGTCAACTGTTCTGAAATCCCTATGGTTAGTACTTTCTGTTTATGGATTAACCTCACGACTTTATATTTTTGGACATATCCTCGATTTTTAGGAAATGGCCCCCTCTGCTCACCGTACTCGTGCTGCGGCTGTCCTCCGTATGAAACAGATTGCCCTCGATAACCAAGGCCGCACGATTAGGCGCCTTAGAGCCCAATTAGCCACTGAGAGACGAGGATTGGCCACCACAAAGAAAGAACTTGAAGATACTCAAGTAGCCTTAGAAGCCTCACACAAGGTCATTGTCGGACTGACTGAGATAGGCCTTAGCATGTCCAAGAAGATTGAAAAGATGAAAGTTAAGAAACAACAAGTTAAAGCAAACCATGTGGAGTGCCATCAGAAGTTCCAGGCTCGTATCCACGAAGCCGAAGACTCGATGCAAGCACAACACTTGATCATCGAGGCCCTGGTAGAGGAGAAGGATAGCCTACTCCAAACAATCCAAGGTCTCAAAGAAGCGAAAAATGCGCTTGCTCCATTCGATGATGAATGGGAAGAGGAACCGGAAGAACAACCGGAAGAGGAAGAGATTGAGGATATTCCTTTGGGCGAGGGAGAGATAGATGATGAATAGGAAATATTTTAGCTTTGTATTCAATTCATCTTTCTATTCGAATAAATTGCTTATCCCTTCAAGATATCTTATTCTCGACCTTTCACATTTATACACCTTCATTCTTAATAAAGATTCCCTATGGCAGAATATGACAGGCGACCGAAGAAGCGATAGGAACAATGGAGGCGAAGGATCCTCAAACGCTGGAACTGGTATAGCCACGACCCAGAAGTTGCTCAGACCTGGATGAAGAACATCGAGACGCAACTTCGACTACTGGAGGTCCCAGACGCAGTCAAAGTGGATGTGATAACACAACTCCTCGACAGTAAAGCTGGGAAATGGTGGGAAGCGGTTGAGCCCACCATGACTGCCAATTGACAAGATATGACGTGGAAGAGGTTTCGAGAAGCATTCTTGAAACAGTACTTTCACATGGAAGTACGAATGCAAAGGCTCAGCGAGTTTGAGACCTTCACTCAGACCGCAGACATGTCGGTAGTAGAGTATACCTCCAAGTTCAATTCATTGGGCACCTATGTCCCAACGATCATGACGGATAACACTCTAAAAATGCACCGATACAAGAAGGGTCTGAACAGCCGTATCCAGTCAGCCCTTGCGGTCTACCAAGCCACGAGTCTCGAAGACTTAATGGGTGCGGCAATCCGGGCAAAGACTGACATAAAGAGGCGGGAAGCTAACAACAAAAACAAACACCCCCTCAATGTTCAGACTTCGCACGGTGGACCCAAGAACAAGCGGCCAAACTTCAATAACCGCGGCTCAGCACCTACACCGAACAACCCAACGTTACCAATTTGCTCCTCCTGCGGCCAAAGTCATAGTTGAGACTGTCGCAAGTAGAGTGGCGCATGCTTCAAGTGTGGAAAGTTGGACCACCGAATTGCGAATTGTCCGGAGAACCAAGGTCCAAAGGTTGGATCAAGCAAGACGGCTCCGAACAAGCCAAAGCCCCGAGAGGACAAGCCCAATGCTCGCGTGTTCGCAATGACCCAGGAGCAAGCTGAAGACGCCAGCGACGTGGTGGCAGGTACCATTTCTATCAACAAGCTGCCTGCTTATGTGTTGTTTGATTGTGGTGCTACGCATTCGTTCGTGTCTAGGAGATTTGCTAAGAAGTTAGGGTTAGAGCCTGAAATTCTATATGAACCCTATAGAGTAGCAACTCCTACAAACGCTACCATCGAGACAAATAAAATCCATCGAAACTGCGAGTTATCGATAAGCGACCATCCATTATCCGCAAACCTGATACAACTCAACATGGTCGAGTTTGACGCCATATTAGGGATGGATTGGCTAGCTAAGCATCATGCACTAGTAGATTGCCGAGGTAAGAGCGTGAAGCTCCAAACCCTCGATCAAGAAGAGTTGATATACCATGGGAAGAACAAGGAGCGAAAGTCCCTACTTTCTGCGGCCCAAGCATGGACAGCCATGAAGACAGGAGCAGAAGTTTTCTTGGCAATGATCCAAGAAGTAAAAGAAGGAGACGAGCTCAAGATAGAAGACATCCGGTAGTGCATGAGTTCGCAGATGTGTTTCCAAATGACTTACCTGGAAAAGTGCCGGACAGAGAAATTGAGTTCGAAATCAACCTAGTGCCAGGATCGACACCAATCTCAAAGGCACCATACCGGATGGCACCTGCTGAACTTAAGGAGCTCAAGGACCAACTACAAGAACTGCTAGACAAAAAGCATATCCGACCCAGTGTGTCACCTTGGGGAGCTCCAGTCTTGTTCGTCAAGAAGAATTATGGAACCATGAGATTGTGTATCGACTACAGAGAGTTGAACAAGATCACAATCAAGAACAAGTATCCTCTTCCAAGGATCGACGACCTCTTTGATCAACTCAAGGGACCTACAACATTCTCCAAGTTGGATTTGAGGTCCGGCTATTACCAGCTAAAGATCAAGACGGAGGATGTCCCTAAAACTGCATTTAGGACAAGGTATGGTCATTATGAATTCACAGTGATGCCATTTGGTCTAACCAATGCACCAGCGGCTTTCATGGACCTCATGAACCGTGTGTTCAGACCATTCCTCGACAAATTTGTGGTGGTGTTCATAGATGATATACTCGTGTATTCATCAAGTGAAGAAGACCACAAATAACATCTCCGAATTACTCTACAAACCCTGCGAGAGAAACAACTGTACGCCAAATTCAAGAAGTGCAAATTATGGCTGAAGAGCGTGGCATTCCTAGGCCATATAATTTTTGAAGAAGGCGTATCAGTGGATCCAAAGAAGGTAGAAGCTATCATGGACTGGCCTGCGCCTAAGACAGTGACAGAAGTTAGAAGCTTCTTGGGATTGGCTGGCTATTATCGGAAGTTCGTAGAAGGTTTTTCTTCAATAGCCCTACCACTCACTAAACTCACCCAGAAGAACTCCAAGTTCAACTGGAACGAAGAATGTGAGACAAGCTTCGAGACTCTAAAGACGAAGCTTGCATCTGCCCCTGTTCTGACGCTACCTTTAGGAGACAAGGACTTTACCATCTACAGCGATGCATCGAAAGAAGGACTAGGGTGTGTGCTCATGCAAGATGGCAGATTGATTGCTTATGCCTCAAGAAAACTGAAGACGCATGAACGCAACTACCCAACCCACGACTTAGAGCTGGATGCGGTAGTTTCGCTCTAAAGATTTGGCGACACTATCTCTACGGGGCAAAGTGCGAAGTATTCACCGACCATCAAAGTCTCAAATACATATTCACTCAGAAGGAATTAAATTTGAGGCAAAGAAGATGGCTGGAGTTGTTAAAAGACTACGATCTAACGATCAACTACCACCCAGGAAAGGCAAATAAGGTAGCTGATGCGTTAAGTCGGAAGAACATGAACAAGGTGATACTATCTTCAGTCTCAGCCCAACCATGCCTTAGAGAATTGGTCAAGCTAAAGCAAAATCAAGACCCAAACTTGATGAGGCTGAAAGAACAGATCAAGGAAAGGAGTGCCTGATTTTCGAACAGACCAAGATGGGATCCTTTGGATGAACGGACGACTATGTGTACCCGACGTCGATAACCTCCATCAGGAAGTGATGTCCGAAGTACATAAGTCCAAATTCTCAGTCCACCCGGGAAGTACAAAGATGTACAGAGATTTGAAAAAACACTTCTGGTGGAATAGGATGAAAAGAGATGTTGCTGATTTCGTCGCTAGATGCCACGTATGCCAACAAGTCAATGCAGAACATCAAAGACCTGGAGGATTGTTACAACCACTGAAAATTCCAGAATGGAAGTGGGAAAACATATCCATGGATTTTGTAGTTGGTCTACCGAAGACAAGACTAGGCCACGATGGAATATGGGTAATCGTGGATAGGTTAACAAAATACGCGCACTTTCTGCCTGTCCGAATGAACTACGGCTTGGATAAGCTAGCTTCCTTGTACATGGACAACATCGTCAGGCTGCACGAAGTTCCAAAAAGCATCCTGTCAGATAGGGACCCAAGGTTCGTATCTCGTTTCTGGAAGAGCTTCCAAGAAGCCATGGGAAGTAAGGTTACTCTCAGTACTGCTTATCATCCGCAGACAGATGGTCAAACTGAGAGGACCATCCAGACCCTAGAAGACATGTTACAGACTTGCACACTGGACTTCGGTAGTAATTGGAGCGAACATATACCTGTAATAGAGTTCGCATACAACAATAGTTACCACAGCAGCATCGGAATGACGCCATTTGAAGCCCTCTATGGACGGAAATGTCGATCACCTCTATATTGGGATGAAGTTGGAGAAAAAGCTATCACAGGACCCGAGCTCGTTCAAGAGACAGTGAAAAAGGTAGCCATTATAAAGGAGAGAATGAAGGCAGCCCAGGATCGACAGAAAAGTTGGGCAGATCTAAAGAGAAGACCCTTGGCCTTCGATGTAGGCGAAAAGGTGTACCTTAAGGTTTCACCAATGAAAGGAGTAGTCCGATTTGATAAGGCCGGAAAACTGAATCCCCGGTATGTCGGACCATTCGAAATCTTAGAAAAAGTCGGAACACTTGCCTACAGACTGGCATTACCACCCAGTATGTCAAGAATCCACAATGTCTTCCATGTTTCACAACTGAGGAAGTATATCTCGGATTCTAGCCACGTTCTGGATGAAGGGCCACTCCTTGTGGAAGGAAATCTGACCCAAGGACTGAACTATGAAGAAGTCCCAATTAGAATCGTGGACAAAAAGGACCAAGTACTCAGACGAAGAACGATTCCGTATGTCAGAGTCCAGTGGTCCAACCATACCGAGCGAGAAGAAACATGGGAAATGTAAGAGAAGATGCGCAGCAAATATCCCTACCTTTTCGAGGATCAAGGTAACCAAAGTTTCGAGGACGAAACTTCTTTTAAGGAGGGAGGGATGTGAAAGCCCAAAAAAAAAAAAAACTCGGGTCAAAACCAGATCTCACCTGGTCAAAGCAGACCTCACATGGTCAACTCAGATTTGTGGGAGAGATCTGAATTCGAGAGGCGTGCAAGCATCCACAGCGTGTTTTTAGCAAAACGACAGCATTTAGACCAAGTGGAAACGACGCCGTTGTTGAGAGATCTGTTGGGCGCGCGGGCGAAAGAGAGATCTGTTTTTCACAAACGACGTCGTATGACTTACGCATGCGAAAACAGATCTCTCCCGTAATTGTGAAGTCTGATGAGCAAGCGAGAGATCTGATAGGCGTGGCGCAAGAATCAGACTTCTCCAAAGAAAAAAAATCAGATTTCACAGACTTCATCTTCTCCATGAAACTTCAGAATTCAGATTTCTCGACGCGAATCCATATTCTTGGTACAGGAAACTTCACCCGTGAAATTCAGAAGGAATTCTCACGCGTACAAGGCAGATTTCACGCAGTAACCGTCAAATTACGAGGATTAATGGCCAATTAAAACTCTTAAATCCATGGTTTAAATCCTGCGCGTGTAACAGTCGACGTAATTAGGGATTTAAGGGCCTTTAATGGCGGACGCTCGACTTCCTCACGTCTACACCTATAAATACCAGGCAGGATCCTCCGATTTCCCTCACACCATTTACGAAATTCTCAGACTCTCTCACGCTGAAAGTCTACAGAAAAATACCAGAGTTCATCGTTGAAATCCTGCGTAAGTTGAGACCGAGCGCTGTGCGAATTTTAGCAGAAGTCGTACCCCAGATTTCTTGCAAGGGGCGAACATTGTTACGCGTTTGGCACCATTCAGACTTCAAATAACCGACCCTTTTCACGCAGATTCAGACTTCAAAATTGTAAATGGGTTTTTGCTATATTATTCGCTTGATATATATTATGTATTATTCTTGCCGAAATTCTGTATTAAGTCTACTGTTCGAGCACCTTTTAAATCCAGATTTCTGTTCCATTTCAAAGCTCCGGTTGCACTGATATCGTAATATAGGTCTACGGAATATTCCGCACTCTGGGTTACTTGGTGTAACCACATGGCCTCGACCCCTTAGAGGAATAAAAATTAGGACTGATCAGTAAACCATAGATACGAAGTAATCATCAGTGCTGTCTGTCATGCTGTCTGTCATGCTATCTGTCATGCTATGCTCTATCTGTTATGCTATGCTATGTTATGTTATGCTCTGTTCTATCATGTTCTGATCCGAATTCAGTCATATATGTATATATATATATAATTGTTATGCTCGAATGGTATCCCCCACTTGCTGAGTGTTTCCCCAAACACTCACCCCTTACTTCTCCACCAGATAAGAATGAAGATCAGGTAGAAGAAGAAGAACAAGAACAGTTCTGGGGCTGGTGAAGAATTCAGCTTTGTTGATGTAATTTAATTATTTTCGCTTCCGCAAATTTCTCTGATTTTTCCGATGTAAAAACGATATTATTTTGGGTATGTAATAGACTGGTTTGAGCTTCTCTATGATGGCTTAATGTTTTACAAATTTTTTAATTGTTTAATATTGCCGATGTCATGAGTCTTGGTCTCGGGGCGTGACACTTTGGACTTACGAATGCTCCATCGGCTTTTATGGATTTAATGAATAGAGTCTTTCAACCATTTTTGGACCAGTTTGTAGTAGTTTTTATTGATGACATCTTAGTGTATTCTAAGACCAGACGGGAGCATGCTCAGCATTTAAGAATCGTTCTCCAGATTTTGAAAGATAAGAAACTGTTTGCTAAATTTAGTAAATGTGACTTCTGGATGGAGAAAGTATCATTCTTAGGCCATATAATTTCTAAGGATGGAATAGAAGTATACCCAGCTAAAGTAGAAGCTGTTAAAGACTGGCCAGCACCAAAGAATGTTTCAGAGATAAGGAGTTTCTTGGGTTTAGCTGGATACTACAGGCGATTTATCCAAGATTCTCTAAGATTGCTGTTCCACTGACTACGTTAACGAGAAAGTAGGTGAAATATAACTGGACAGTTGAATGTCAAAACAGTTTTGACAAATTGAAGCAAGCATTGATTGAAGCACCTGTATTGACGATGCCAACTGATGAAGGAAAATTCGTAATTTACACCGACGCATCAAAGTTGGGACTAGGAGCTGTTTTGATGCAAGATCATAAGGTTATTTCATACGCATCTAGGCAGCTGAAGGATCATGAGAAGAATTACCCAACGCATGATTTAGAACTAGCAGCTGTTGTCTTTGCCCTTAAGATATGGAGGCATTATCTCTATGGGGAGAAGTGTTGAAATATTCACAGATCATAAAAGTTTGAAATACTTCTTTACCCAGAAAGAATTGAATATGAGGCAAAGGCGGTGGTTGGAGCTGGTTAAGGATTATGATTGTACTATCAGTTATCATCCAGGGAAAGCAAACGTGGTAGCTGACGCATTGAGTAGAAAATTGGTGGGATTGTCGCAGCTGGTTATTCAAAAGCCATTGGCGACTGAAATTGAAAGGTTTGGACTTGAAATAGTGTCCAGCAGTAGTAATGATGTGATCTTAGCAAACCTCTCAGTAAGATCAAATTTGTTAAATCAAATTCGAGAAGGTCAGCTGCAAGATGAACAATTGCAGAAATGGGTTAAACAAGATAAATAAAGAGGCAGCAGCCTCTATTTTTCAGACGAAGGGATTGTTAGATATTTGGGGAGAATTTGGGTACCCCAAGTAAAAGATGTAAGAGCTGAACTTTTGAAGGAAGCGCATACATCTCCATATTCAGTACATCCAGGAAGTACGAAAATGTACAAGGACCTCCAACAGTTGTATTGGTGGCCAGGAATGAAGAGAGATGTTGCCAAGTTTGTAGCTGAATGCTTGACATGTCAGCTGGTGAAAGCCGAACACCAGCGACCAGCTGGATTATTGAAGCCATTGCCCATTTCAGAATGGAAGTGGGAGAGTATAGCGATGGATTTTGTAACTGGATTACCAAGAACAGTTCAAGGATATAACTCTATCTGGGTTATAATTGATAGACTCACTAATTCTGATCACTTCTTACCAGTTAAAACAACCTACTGTTGTCGCAGTGTTGGATCCGGATCCCGTTTCTCGGGGCGCAGCGGAAGTTTAAAAATTTTGCATCGGGAATCGTTCAATACATAAAATCTATTCAATAAAACATACATAGGATGTTTAATGAATGTTACCTTGCTGGCGTCTAGACGCCTGGCTCCGACCAGATTCACAGGGAATCCGACACTTCAAGGTAGGCGGCGGTAGATCTCCTTAATCCGGTCCACGACTGGATGCACGAGTCCTTCGTCAGTCTGCACTAGAAGAGCTGACGAATTTACCATGGACGGAATCTCCTCGTCGACGTTATCAGAACAAGTCCGATCACAAAGCAAACGGAAGGCGGCGGGGCGGCGGTGGCGCGGTGGTGGCGCGGCGGCCGCGAGGGAGTTTGGAGAGGAGGGGCGGCGCAAGCTAGGGTTTTGTGTGAGTTGTGATGTTATACAACCCTAGGCTCAAGAATAAGTATAGGTGTGATGGGCTTGAACCGGCCCATTGGACCTGGGGCGGGCCCAGTCCAACATATGAACATTCAGTTCATCCCTATCATCGTGGATTCATCATAACTCCGATCGATGATCTGATCGGACTGATCTACACAGTTTCCAAAACTGAGTATTATGATGTGAAAATAATTTTTCAGACCACCTAGTCCAAAATTGCAATTTAGCCCCTCAACTATGGGAAATCGCAATTTGACCCCTGTTGACCTTTAGGAAGTCGCACTCCCTAAATTCCTCCTCCTATGATCAAGCTCAGTTTCCGTGCGGGAATCGTGAATCCAGTACTTGTGTGACCCTCAATGGTTCAGGGATACAGCTAGCCGTGGGCCCACAACCATTATGACTCCGAAATCACAATTTCGGACTGACCCATCGGATCATGGTAAAGCGCCTAGCAACATCGCCCCATGATCCCCTAGGTATCACTGATAGTGCCTGCAAGAACCAGTTGGTCATGGTTAGCATACAGTACGGTCCTTTCAACACATATATCTCGATCAGATCAACGACCATTGGTAAATCGAGAGTCGCTAGAGATCCAATAACTATGCATACATCTTGGAGATCAAATAGTGACATCGCGAGTGTTACTAGGCAAACCCATTTACCCAAAATACATCCAGTACTCTGGACAGAGATTTATCACACTATTATCTCCTCAGATAACATAGGATATCCACGCATAAGCGCCTAGCAACATCGCCCCATGATCCCCTAGGTATCACTGATAGTGCCTGCAAGAACCAGTTGGTCATGGTTAGCATACAGTACGGTCCTTTCAACACATATATCTCGATCAGATCAACGACCATTGGTAAATCGAGAGTCGCTAGAGATCCAATAACTATGCATACATCTTGGAGATCAAATAGTGACATCGCGAGTGTTACTAGGCAAACCCATTTACCCAAAATACATCCAGTACTCTGGACAGAGATTTATCACACTATTATCTCCTCAGATAACATAGGATATCCACGCATAAAAGTGAGCGGTGAATCCTCGACAACGAAGCATCGACTCCTACATGCATCGGGACCTCACCCAATACCGTCACCTAATGACCCCAACTGAGTCGGTAAACGGGTCAAAGTGAGGCACCTATCATGTAGAGTCTCAATGACGTCTCGAGTAGTGAGGACTAATCAGTACAACCAAGACCTCGGACTTATCCACTCGACAAATGGTAACCACTTGGAAAGTCCGAACGAGGGTAGTTCGATAGATCACCAGGTCACTATCCATCTGTATGCTCAGAACATCACAATGTTCCCTACCAATGAAACATGGTACTTCGCATCGCAGATGCTAGTCTCAAGCTCGGGCGGCCTTATCCTCATTTTGACGGCCCAATCGACTAGGAATGAGTTCAGAATACACAGTGACTATTAGATGTGTTTCAAGATAGCCATCATATCCACTATCACATCTAACATACACTATGGTGCATTCTAGGTCTTTATCCAACACAATTGTTAATATTATAACATAATGAAAATAAAGAATGCCATAAAAGAAATACGTATTCCATAAATAAAGATCGTTATACACAAGAGTCAATAAAACCCACATACCACAAGTTGGCTAGTTGAGCATTTACTCTAACACCTACGAGGTGAGTAGGTATGCAGATTTGTATGTTAAGGAAATAGTAAGATTACATGGTGTTCCAGTTTTTATGGATCTGTGTAAACAGATCCTGATTAAGTTTTGAAATACACAAAACCTGTTATTATGTTTCTAACAATTCTACTTAGTGTACAGATTCTAGCTATCGAAGAAAGATGTCGAGAAGCTGAATTTGTCCAGTCGATGGTTTACAATATAAAGTTCAGCAGCTGGTTTGGTTAATCATTGTAAACGGAAGCTGGATTAGAAATGGAGACGTCCAAAGTTGAGTCAGTTGTTCGTAATCAGGCGGAGTCCAAGTTGAACCAGCTGGAACATAGTGAACCAGTTGGAACGATAAGAACCAGCTGCAAGCGCTTGAAGAGGAAGATGGACCAGCTGGAACATCAAAAGGGAACCAGCTGGAACATCTAAGTGGACCATCGATGATGATGTCATCGGTGACGACATCATGTTCAGCAGCTAAAGAAAGATCAGCTGGTGCGAGAAGACCAGCTGGAGAGCTAAGCGATGATGACATCAGCAGTGACATCACAATCAGCAGGAAGCTACAGTAGAACCAGTCGATGGATAATCCAGACGCAAGAGATAGAGCGACGTCGTACAGGAAGATTTATCCAGTCGCAAGCTACTGTTCACCAGCAGTTGGTACTTGAAGTTAGCGATAGCAAATCGATGTCGTTTGAATAAATTGATACGACAGCGTTTTGCCTTCGCGCTAAAGATTCGGCAGATGCTCTTTGAGATGTTTATAACCAGCAGGCAGCTACAGTACATCCAGACGAGAGCTTCAGTGATATAATTAACCAGTCGAGGATGCATAGCAAACGATGTCGTTTGAATAAGTTGATACGACATCGTTTGATCTAACCAGTCGTTAGGAAATCCAGTCGCAAGCATTTCATGACCAACGACTGGAAAACCAGCAGCAAGCATATCTTCACTTGCTCAACCAATCGACAAGAAGATCCAGACGCAGGAAAAGCAGGCGAAGTGTAGAGATTCAACCAGACGCAAGAAACCAGTCGCAGCAGAAGATACAACCAGTAGCGAAGCAGTTGACGAATTACGAAGAGTTACCAAAGCTGGATGTCAACTGCTGAGCTTATTTCAAATGTTGAAGACGACAAAAAGGCCTGCAAAAGAAAGGACACAAGGACATCTTCCTGTCGGTACTTTACAGAACACATTTGAACGGGAAGATTTTGTGTCCAACGGGTTTAATTTAAACAGAGGCTTATATACAAGAACGCCATTGAAGAGAGGTGATAGAGAGCGCTGTTGCAGAAATACGTTGGTTGCACAGTGCACCAGCAGAGGAAAAATAAACCAGAAGCGAAGCTGTCAACTATCATACTAGAGAAAGCTTAATTGTAGTTGACAGCGGAGCTAGAATTAGCTTGTGTAGAGCATTTCTCTAGTGTGTGAGAAACAGAGAGTTAAGCATTTCAATTGTAACAATCTCACACACAGATTCACTCGCACATTTCGTGAGTTAAGCTAAATTGATTAGCGAGTGAATCAAACAACCCAAATGCAAATAGTTACCGTCCAAGCACGAAGACGTTAAACTCTGTGTATGTAGCCTTTTTCACAGAGGCGTTAAACAAGTGATTGAGTGAACAGCCGAGGGCTGGTAGAATCTAGGAGTTCTCGCAGCTGCTGGTTGCGGGATCGGGTCTGTACATGTTGTATATATCAAATCTTCTAGTGGAGCCTTCCGAGGTGGAAGAAGGGGAGACGTAGGACATTGAGGTCCGAACTTCCAGAAACAAATCTTTGAGTATTGTATTCTGTTATCCATTCCGCATACTCATTCATATTTATTTTAGCACGCATATTTCAGAACATACACAGTTAACACACTGCACAAGTCTCGAACAGATTTATGTTGTACATAAATCTGTTTGTGTTGTTTTAAAATAATAGGATGCAGTTCTGGTGTTTTTCGCATGATTTTAAATCATACCAGATCTGTCTCCGGTGCTCTAGCTTTTAAGTGTTCAAGAACCAGAGGTATTGCACCTCATATTGTAAATAGCAGCGCGCAAAATCTTTACTGTTTTACAACAGCGCCTGCTAAGTTCCTTTCGAAAACAGGGACCAACAAGTGGTATCAGAGCAGGTTGTTCTTGAATGAGCACTTATTTTTAAAACTCGTGTGCTATGTTTTTAATGTTTTAACTGTTTTGAGAAGCTTATCTTATGAAGGCCAGATGATTTGTTTTAATATAGAACCGATTTTCTCTTGATGAACTGTCACGGGATGCGCGAGTTCCGTGCGGATGCCAAGATTCTATTTTCGTTGTGCTGTAAGATCACCTGGAGCGAGGCTCGGTGACAAGCACATGGGACGAAATAGGAGAATGAAATTTTGAGCTTTTATCTGTTTTCTGGTTCTTCATATATAAGTAACTCAGTAGCACATTGTTATTTGAAACAATATTGTGTATGCTCTGATAGCTTTTCAAACTTTCTGCTTTGCGGAATTCCAGCTGATGCTTAAAATCTTTGTTTTTAAAGTAATTTGAGCTTATGTTATAAAAGACAGGGAGAGTGGCGTCTTTGTCTTTGTTAATTTGAGCTATGCATCAGTTCCTGTTTCAAAATCATATAGCTCTTACATACAGTTCTTTCCCAAAAGCTGTTTTTGTTTTTCAAAATCTAAATATTCCTGCTGTCACGTTATTTTTGTTGTGACAGTGTAGGGAGAGCTTTGATTTAAATTTCGGGAAAACCTGTTTTCGATCTCTTTTTGATTCCCACAAAAAGGGAGAGAATTGTTAGATCATGCATTGATTATTTAAGGTTTTGTGTAAATCAAAAAGGGAGAGATTGATGGATCTGTGTAAACAGATCCTGATTAAGTTTTGAATTACACAAAACCTAATTCTACTTAGTGTACAGATTCTAGCTATCGAAGAAAGATGTCGAGAAGCTGAATTTGTCCAGTCGATGGTCTACAATATAAAGTTCAGCAGCTGGTTTGGTTAATCATTGTAAACGGAAGCTGGATTAGCAATGGAGACGTCCAAAGTTGAGTCAGTTGTTCGTAATCATGCGGAGGCCAAGTTGAACCAGCTAGAACATAGTGAACCAGTTGGAACGATAAGAACCAGCTGCAAGCGCTTGAAGAGGAAGATGGACCAGATGGAACATCAAAAGGGAACCAGCTGGAACATCTAAGTGGACCATCGATGATGATGTCATCGGTGACGACATCATGTTCAGCAGATGAAGAAAGATCAGCTGGTGCGAGAAGACCAGCTGGAGAGCTAAGCGATGATGACATCAGCTGTAACGACCCTCATTTTCTTGACGGAATAATCATAAGTTTTGGGGTTCAATTGAGTGAAATCAAAAGTTATAAACTTTGGAGAATGGATCGCTACTAACTATCTGGGTTGAAACGAGTATAATAAAATTCTTCGCATTCGGAAATAAGAAATCTAGAATAACTTAGGCAATGGTGCGGAAATGAAGAGAGCAACTATGTCATATGTCAATAATGCATCTCGTAGTGTGATAACGTCTGGTTGAAAACATAACAAAACTCTGAAATTTTGTTTTGATACAACTTACATCAGAATATTCAGTACAATACAAAAGTGTTCTCAAAAAGAAGCTATGAACTTTGAAAAGAAGGAAATAAAGAACTCTGTCGTCCACGATAAACACATTCCTTCCATCCTGTTCATTTCCCTCCATCTTCCTGCTGTGAATTACCTGCACTCAATATAAACTAGTGAGCCAAAGGCCCAGCAGGTAAAATCTGGAATAGCAAAAGCAAATAATACAATCGTTCTGGAACTAATGTTGTGACGCCCGAACCCAACGGGGCCACGAGAATTGGGTAAATAAAAATTTTCGAATAAAAGAAGGGCTAAAAGATAACTTTTTATAAGCTGTATTTCTTATAACTCAAAGGAAACAAAACACAAGACAAATTCGAAGATCAACAGGTACTTAAGTTCGCGCGCTACTGTGTTTCTGGAAGTTCGGATATCAATATCCTACGTCTCCCCTTCTTCCTCCTCGGAAGGTAGCACTAAAAGACTTTGATGTGTGTAGCCTTTCTACAAACACCCGCTCCTGTAACCCGCAGCTACGAGAACTCCTAGCGCTTTACAACACAACTTCACGCAGACTTCGCTGCTGGTTTACAATGTTTTGAACGTTTTACGAACTTCTTAAAAGACAGTTCGTTTACAGACTCTATCAAATATATCAATGAGAACACGAATCAAGAGACTGTAAATATCTTCTGGTATCAACAATGAATAACCAGAAGATTGACTCGAATGTTTTTCTAATGAAGATCGAACGAATAAGTTCTTCGAGTCTTGAGCTTTTTGAAATATCAACGAAGTGAAAGCTCTGTTTGAATTTTGGCAGCGTCACAGCAAAGATAATTAGCGAAGTATGTTCTTCTTCAACATCGCTGCTGATATTTATAGTCTTCGATTGCAACGGTAACATTAACTCTCCAAAGGAAATAAATACCGTTTGAATTACTGCCAAAATAGTACACCGTAATCTCTGCTCCACTGCAAGGTCAAACGCTCATCCACAGAGCCAATTTGTCTTCTTTCCATTTTTGTGCAAGCATAGAGAAACGGCCACTGTACACTGTACTATTCACCCAAAATAGTACCTAACTTGTCTCCTTCATACCAGGCAACTGTACGATCCAACAAATCTTTTCCTTAAGAGCAAACGATCGTATTTCAAAACACTTAGAGCTTGCGCCTGAAATTACTTTGAAAATCAGCACTTACATTCATCGTCATTGTCAAAAACTTCGACTGGAAAAACGCTTGGAAGAATTCATCTGCTGATATGCATACATGTTTTTCCATCTGCTGATTCCTTTAGCAATAAAATGATGTCGTGTCAACTTAATCAAGTGACGCCGTTTTGCTATCTTTGTAATACATCTGCTGGATAACAACATGTAGTGCATCTGCTGGAGTAATACTTCTGCTGAAATCTCTAAGGAACGCTTCTGCTGAAATGTTCAAGCCAATACGCTGTCGTTCCAACTAAATCAAACGCAGTCGTTTCGCAATCTCCAACAAATAGACTTAACCAACTGCTGAACTTCTTCAACACAGTATCTGCTGAAATCTTCATCTGCTGATACGAAACTGTGCATTCCAACGTTGTCGTTCTAACTTATCAAAACGCTGTCGTTTACACTTCTTAGAAAAAACACGCTGAAGACTCAAAACGATACTCGCTGGTCGAGACAACAACATCTGCTGAATGCTCTTGAAGAATCTATCTGCTGAACTACTCAAACCGTTCAACTGCTGATCGCATACCATCTGCTGAAATCTCACAAAAACTCCAACTGCTGACTTTGCTACTGTAGAAAGAAATACTCCTGCGACAACCGATTGTCCAATAGCATCTTGTCTTATTTTTGTTATCACCAAAACTTATAAATATTGTTCCAACAATTTCCCCCTTTTTGGTGATGACAAAACTTCAGCAGCCGAGACAAAAGATATGCAAAAATAAATTGCACACTATCTGCTGGAAAACAAATTTTATTAACCAACAAAAATTGTACATAGGATGTGTACAAGAATTATCAGCAAATAAACAACCGAAAAGAAAATCTAGTCTTTTCTTCTTCTCTTCAGCGACCTTGCTTCTTTTCTTCTTCTTTCCCTGTCTCTCTCTGCTGCTTCTTGACTCAAAGCCCTGTTGGCATCAGCATCTAGTACTGTTTGAACAATTCGCCGCTGAGTCATTTGAACTCTTTGCTCAAAAGTTGGAGTTACTGCACTGCCTGTAATTTGAGTAGCAGCAGGCTGTTGAGGCCCTCGGCTGCCACTTTCCCCCTTTTTGTCAGCACTGCCCCTATGAATATAATCAACAAGCTCACT
>KV002466.1:14146-27838 GCA_001598015.1 Dorcoceras hygrometricum
GATAGTAATATACATGCATACTATTCGAAAACGGGGAGGTAGCCACGTTACCCCTCCACACTCCAAATAAATGGGATAGGGAAAAACATAAATTGTTAATTCACAGAAGAGAAGATTTTGTTTGGCATGATGAACATGTGGTTGGGGAGAGATATTGGATAGTGTTTAGGGATCCCAGTTATGAATAGGTGGTTTTGCGATGGGGTTGTTCGTAATCCATTACTACTACATCCTCCTCTACTATGTGAAGTACGTTCACTCTTCTGGGGAAATGTTGGACCAATTTAGGGATTGCTATCTTATCGAAGATGGATAAAATGTCAACTGTTCCCATGGATGTGCCTACGAGGTGGAATTCCACTTATACAATGCTTGTTGTTGCATGCAAGTTTAAAAAAATGTTTGGTAGGATGACAGAGAATGAACAATTTGCTGCATACTTTGAGGAGATTGATGGCTCATAGAAGAAAAAGAGAGTAGGGCCTCCCTTGGAAAAAGATAGGGAGAAGGCACAAATGTTTGTCAATTTTCTCAAGAGGTTTCATGACACTACTTTGCAACTTAGTGCTAGCAAGACAATCACATCAACCATGATTTGGGAGGAAATAGTTTCAATGAAGATAGTCATTGACGAGACAATGGTTGACACTATAGATCATTCGTTGCAAGAAGTTGCTAAAAGAATGAAGAGTAAGTTGAGGAAGTATTTGTTGCCATAGCGGCGGATCCGGATCCCGCTCCCGGGGCGCAGCGGAAAAATTTAAAATTTTGAGCCCGGGAACGGTCAATACACCTATTCAATAATTAAAACATTCATAGAATGTTCAGAAGGTACCTTGATGGCGTCTAGGCGCCTGGCTCCGACCAATTCCACGAAGGAATTGGCACTTCAACGGTTGAACGGCTGAATCGACGCCTAATCCGGTCCACGACCAGAATCTCAACTCCTTCGTCGGTTTGCACTAGAAAACCGACTAAAATTTCACGGACGGAATCTCCTCGCCAAGATGGTCGGAACAAATTCCGACGGCGGCGGGTGGCGGCGACGGCGAGGAAAGAAGGGAGAGAGGAGGAGTTTGCTGAATAGCTTTTGGTGTTTTTATTTCTCTTTATTGAAAGTGTCTCCTCATTGTCATATTTATAAAATGAGGAATAAAGTTTGATTTGAACAAAACAGTGAACATTCGGTTCAATTCAAACAGTGAACATTCGGTTCAACTCAAACAATGAACATTCGTTTTGAATCCCTCTATTGTGGTCTCATCATAATCCCGATCGATGATCAGATATCACCGATGTGCTCAGTTTACAAAACTGATCATTATGATGCAAAATCAAATTTTCGGACCACTAAATCTATATATGATAGGTTTAATCTCATTAGCTAAATATGGAAGTCCTACTCCCTTAGCTACTTTTAGGAAGTCATACTCCCAACCTTCCTCCTACTATACTCAAGTGCAACTCATGGTATAGGCATGCCCTTAACCGAAATCAGTACTTGTGTGACCCTCAATGGTTCAGGGATACAACTAGCCGTGGGCTCACAACATTTGTGACTCCGAAAATACATTTTCGGACTTATCCATCTAATCATGGTAAAGCTCTAGTAACATCGCCCCATGATCCCCTAGGTATCACTGATAGTGTTGGCGCAGCGGTGGATCCGGATCCCGCTCCCGGGGCGCAGCGGAAGAATTAAAAATTGGAGCCCGAGAATGGTCGATACACCTATATAATAATTAAAAACATTCATAGAATGTTTAGAATATACCTTGCTAGCGTCTAGGCGCCTGGCTCCGACCAATTCCACAGGGAAATTGGCACTTCAACGGTTGAACAGCTACGGCCTCCTAATCCGGTCCACGATCGGAATCTCAATTTATTCACCGGTTTGCACTAAAAAACCGACGAAAGTTTCATGGACGGAATCTCCTCGCCGGAATGGTCGAAATAAATTCCGGCGGGCGGCGGCGGGCGGGCGACGACGACGGCGGCGAGGGGAGGAGAGGAAGGGAGAAAGAATTTGCTGAATAGCTTTTATTGTGTTTCAAATGAATACCCCAGGACCTATTTATAGATTTTTTATGGACTCAAACCAAGTTAATGGGCCTGGGTCGGGCCCAGGCCCAGATGTACATTGGTTTCAAGTCCATTGCTGTGGCTTCATCATAATCCTGATCGACGATCAGATCGAACCGATCTACACAATTTACAAAACTGAGCATTATGATGTGAAAATAATTTTTCGAACCACCTAATCCAAAATAGCAGTTAGGCCCCTATAAGCTTTAAGGATAGTCAAACTAGTCCAAGCTTAAGGAAATTGCATTTCCACCCTATTTAATTTTAGGAAGTCACACTTCCATCATTCCTCCTACTATACTCAACAAATTGAGCTTAATTTCCGTACGGGAATTGAGAAACCAGTACTTGTGTGACCCTCAATGGTTCAGGGATACAGCCAGCCATGGTCTCACAACATTTGTGACTCCAAAACCACATTTTCGGACTAACCCATCGGATCATGGTAAAGCGTCTAGCAACATCGTCCCATGAACCCCCTAGGTATCACTGATAGTGCCTGCAAAAACCATTCGGTCATGGTTAGCGTACAGTACGGTCCTTTCAACACAAATATCCCGATCAGATCAACGACCATTGGTAAATCGAGAGTCGCTAGAGATCCAATAACCATGCATACATCTTGGAGATCAAATAGTGACATCGCATGTGTTACTAGGTAAACCCATTTACCCAAAGCACATCTAGTACTCTGGTCAGATATTTATCACACTATTATCTCCTCAGACAGCATATGATATCCATGCACAAGGGCGAGCGGTGAATCCTCGACAACGAAGCATCGACTCCTACTGTTAGAGTAGATGCCCAACTAGCCAACTTGTGGCGTGTGGGTTTATAGACTCTTGTATATGACAGTATTTATATATGATATTCGCATTTGTTTACGGCATTCTTTATCTTCATTATGTTTATATAATGTTAACAATTATGTTGGATAAAGACCTAGAATGAACCATAGTGTATGTTAGATGTGATAGTGGGTATGACGGCTATCATGAAACACATCTAATAGTCACTGTGTATTCTGAATTGGTTCCTAGTCGATTGGGCCGTCAAAATGAGGATAAGGCCGCCCGAGCTCGAGACTAGTATCTGCGATGCGAAGTACCATGTTTCATTGGTAGGGAACATTGTGATCTTCTGAGCATGCAGATAGATAGTGACCTGGTGATCTATCGAACTACCCTCGTTCGGATTTTCCAAGTGGTTACCATTTGTCAAGTGGAAAAGTCCGAGGTCTTGGTTGTACTGATTAGTCCTCACGACTCGAAACGTCATTGAGACTCTACGTGATAGGCGTCTCACTTTGACCCGTTTGCCGACTCACTTGGGGTCATTAGGCGGCGGGATTGGGTGAGATCCCGATGCATGTAGGAGTCGATGCTTCGTTGTCGAGGATTCACCGCTCGCTTACATGCGTGAATATCCTATGCTATCTGAGGGGATAATAGTGTATAAATCTCTGGCCAGAGTACTAGAAGTGTTTTAGATAAATGGGTTTACCTAGTTACACTCGCGATGTCACTATTCGATATCCAAGATGTATGCATAGCTATCCGATCTCTAGCGACTCTCGATTTACCAATGGTCGTTGATCTGATCGGGATATATGGATTGAAAGGACCGTACTGTACGTTAACCACGACCAACTGGTTCTTGCAGGCACTATCAGTGATACCTAGGGGATCATGGCGCGATGTTGCTAGGCGCTTTACCATGATCCGTTGGGCAAGTCCTAAATTGTGATTTCGGAGCCGCAATGGTTGTGGGCCCACGGCTAGCTGTATCCCTGAACCATTGAGGGTCACACAAGTACTGGATTCAAGATTCCCGCACGGAAACTGAGCTCAATGTGTTGAGCATATGAGGAGAATTTTAGGGAGTGCGACTTCCTAAAAGTCAACAGGGGTCAAATTACGATTTCCCGCTGTTGAGGGGCAAAACTGTCATTTTGGACTAAGTAATCTGAAAAATTGTTTTCGCATCATAATTTTCAGTTTTGGAAACTGAGTCTATCTGTCCGATCTGATCGTCGATCGGAATTATGATGAAACCACGGTGATGCAGATGAACCGAATGTTCATACGTTGGACTGGGCCCGCCCCAGATCCAATGGGCCGGTTCAAGCCCATCACACCTATACATAGTCTTGAACCTAGGGTTGCACAAGATATGCATCATAACCAAAACCCTAGCACCACACGCCTCTCCTCTCCCAAAAGCCGCCGCCGCCGCCGGCCACCACCATCGCCGCCGCCCCTCGCCGGAATTTGTTCCGACCAAATTTTCGAGGAGTTTCCGTCCGTGCTGATCTCATCAGGCCTTCTAGTGCAGGCTGACGAAGGAACCTTGCTTCCGGTCGTGGACCTGATTAGACGTAATATACCGCCGCCTATCGTGAAGAGCCAGTCTCCCTGTGATTCTGGTTGGAGCCAGGCGCCTGTCGCCAGCAAGGTAATCATCTACGAACACCCTATGAATGTTTGTAGATTTCCTTTATTGTATTGAACGTTTCCCGACGCTTAATTTTTAAACTTCCGCTGCGCCGCCGGGAGACGGGATCCGGATCCGCCACGGTTCCCCAACACCTACATGCATCGGGACCTCACCCAACCCCACCACCTGATGACCCCAACTGAGTCGGTAAATGGGTCAAAGTGAGGCACCTATCATGTAGAGTCTCAATGACATTTCGAGTAATGAGGGTTAATCTGTACAACCAAGACCTCGGACTTAATCCACTCGACAAATGGTAACCACTTGGAAAGTCCCCTAGTTCGATAGATCACCAGGTCACTACCCATCTTCATGCTCAGAACATCACTATGTTCCCTACCAATGAAACGTGACACTTCACATCGCAGATGCTAGTCTCAAGCTCGGGCGGCCCTTATCCTCTTTTGGACGGCCCAATTGACTAGGAACATGTTTAGAATACACAGTGACTATTAGATGTGTTTCATGATAGCCATCAAATCAACTATCACATCTAACATACACTATAGTGCATTCAAGGTCTTTATCCAACAATTGTAATCATAATAATGAAGATAAAGAATTCCATAAAAGAATGCGAATTTCATAAATAAAGATCGTTTTACATAGATTCAACAAGAACACACACGCCAAAAGTTGGATAGTTGGGCACCTACTCTAACAATCTCCCACTTGACCTAAAGCCAACTACTCATCAGACGCAGTCCCATTGCTTCGCGATGTTTTTAAAACAATGATCCTGGCAAGGGATTTGTAAGTGGATCAGCAATGTTATCTGTAGAGGCGAATCTCTCGACTGCTATGTCACCTCTAGCCACAATATCCCGGATTATGTGGTATTTTCTCAGTATGTGCTTGGATCTTTGGTGAGACCTAGGTCCCTTTGCTTGCGCAACGGCACCCATGTTGTCATAGTACACCGGGACTAGACCAACCCCTTCAGGAGTTACGTCCAACTCTTGGACGAAATTCCTCATCCAAACCGCCTCTTTAGCAGCAGCTGATGCTGCAATGTACTCAGCCTCAGTGGTTGAATCCACGATGGTGTCTTGCTTGGAACTCTTCCAAGAGACAGCACCACCATTGAGCATGAATACAAATCAAGAGGTCGACTTCGAATTGCCCACATCGCATTGGAAGCTAGAATCAGTGTAGCCTTCCAATTTCAGTTCACCACCCCCATAGACCATGAACATATTCTTAGTCATTCGTAAGTATTTAAGAATATATTTCACGGCCTTCCAATGCATTTGGCCAAGATTTGTTTGGTGGCGGCTCGTGACACTCAGAGCATATGCGACATCCGGTGAGATCATACCATACATAATACTACCTATTGCCGAGGCATATGGCACACGTGTCATACTCTCTATCTCCTCATCAGTCTTCGGACACATAGACTTAGATAGAGTGACCCCATGGCACATAGGCAGGTGTCCTCTCTTGGACTCTTCCATCGAGAACCGCTTAAGTATGGTATCGATGTAGGTCGCTTGGGTGAGTCCGAGCATCCTTTTCGATCTATCCCTATAGATCTGTATTCTCAGAATATAGGATGCTTCACCCATGTCCATCGAGAATCTACTAGACAACCATACTTTAGTTGACTGCAGCATTCCTACATCATTCCCAATGAGTAGAATGTCATCAACATAAAGTACAAGGAATGTTACAACATTAACTACCTTTTTATACACACATGGCTCCTCGGGATGTACCTTACCATCAGGCCCAAGTTTTCTCTTGTATATCCATTTACACCCAATAGGAACTATTCCTTCGGGAGGATTCACAAGAGTCCAAACTTGGTTTGAATGCATTGAGTCAATCTCATATTGCATTGCTTCAAGCCACAAATTAGAATCAGCATCGGAAATTGCCTCCTTGAATGTTCTTGGATCACATCCAACAGTTTGATCACTTTGATCATCTTCAAGGAGGAAACCATATTTAACAGGAGCCCTAGGAACCATATTGCATTGCTTCAAGCCACAAATTAGAATCAGCATCGGAAATTGCCTCCTTGAATGTTCTTGGATCACATCCAACAGTTTGATCACTTTGATCATCTTCAAGGAGGAAACCATATTTAACAGGAGCCCTAGGAACCCTTTCAAATCTCCTAGGTGAGTCCATATCAAGGATTGACTCTTGAGGTGCGGGAGATACACTTGGTACTTCAGTTGGTTCTCGAACCTCTTCAAGTTCTACTATCTTACCTTTTCTATCAAGTAGAAATTCCCTTTACAGAAAGGTGGCATTTCTAGAAACAAACATTTTTGTTTCATGGGGATAGTAGAAGCAGTATCCAATAGAATTCTTTGGATACCCAATGAAGTAACATAATATGGACCTATTATCCAGCTTATATCCCACTGTCTGCTTCACGTAAGCAGGACATCCCCAAATCCTCAAGTATGAGTACTTGGGCGGCTTGCCCATCCATATCTCATATGGAGTTTTATCCACTGCCTTGGTGTTGACATTGTTCAATAACATTATGGCCGTTTCGAGTGCATAGCCCCAAAACGAAGTAGGAAGTTCAGTGAAACTCATCATAGATCGAACCATGTCCATCAAGGTTCGATTACGACGCTCCGCTACACCGTTGAGCTGTGGTGTGGCCGGAGGGGTCCACTGTGAGAGAATCTCATTCTCTTTAAGATAGTCTTGAAATTCAGCACTCAAGTATTCTGTTAAGATAAAAATTATTAGTTTTGGTGATAACAAAATAAGACCAAGAAATGACCTTAAGCCTTCGCAGAATATTTCAGAATTCATGACGTCATCTCAGTGTATTGAAGTTTTCAGAAGTCGTGACGTCATCTCAGTGTATTGAAGAGTTCAGAAGTCGTGACGTCATATAAGTAGATTGAAGATTTCTAAGTCTCGAAAGAGTTCTGAGCTAAGCATTGACTTCTGAGTTGACCATTCGGGAACAGGTATTCAGACTTGAAGCTACAGTGAGAAATCTGTTGTTAGAGCGAAGTGTATTCAGACTTGAGTAACATGTTGTGGTATATTGTTTCAGTTTCGAGTACTTCAGTTGTGAACAGTATCTATTCAGTTACCTCAGATCTCAGTACCTCAGAAGTGAATGTATTCAGTTTTTGGATAAAGTTGATTTGACATCAGAAGTTATAAATTCAGATTTTGGGATATTTGTATAACAGAGCTTTCAGATATCGAAACAGTATCAGTTGTTGCATTCAGATGTTATTATCTTTATATATTCAGTTGTGACAGCTATGAATACACAAGCCGCGACGAGATAGCGACTTATTGCAAGGCAGAAAGAAATGCTTTAACAGAAAGAGCTTTCAGGCATAAGGAACGAACAGCTTCAAACGAGATCATATGTTTAAATTGAAAAGAATCAATGATCACGATTGAATCGTACAAATACCTGGAATTAAGGAGACAATGTCAGAGCTATTTTGGGCGATTGTACGCAGTATACAGAGGAAAATATGGATATACGACAATTTGGCCCTAATGAAGCGCAGATTACCATTTGGTGGAGCAGGATATACGGTTGTACGATGAACATATATTCAAAAAGGGATTTTGTTTCCTTAGGCGAAATTTAATGACCGTTGAGATCAAAGGGTATAAAAGGCTGAAGAATTCAAATTGAGAAGCTCTCTGCCAATTCTCTGTCTCTCATCTATTCTACGTCTTCATCGTTCTCGAGCTTATTGCTTATCGACGCTATCTTTCAAAAGCTCACATAGTTACTGGAAATTTACATTGCAAAATTATTTGAAGTTCCAGTGCTTTCAATCTCGAAGAACAGTTTCTTAGTTGTTCTTAATAGCTTAATCTTCGAGATATCATCTTCTGGTTCACTTTTGTGAATCGAGCTTCATAGTATAGAAGCCAGAAGATTTACAGTCTCAAAACCATTGTATTTCACTGTTATCAATTCATATTGAGTCTATAACAAACGTGCTACATAAAGCCGTTTGAGAAAATTCTAAGTGTTGTAAACAGCAGCTGCGTCTGCTGGTTGATTGGAGTTGCTAGGAGTTCACCTCGAGCGAGGCTCGGTGATTGGGTGTTTACAGTGTCTGTACTCATCAAAGCCTTCTAGTGGAACCTTCCTGAAAAGGAAGAAGGGGAGACGTATGATTTGATATCCGAACTTTCATAAACAAACTCTTGACCTTATACTTTTACTTACTACATTTATTTTCAGTATATCACTGTTCACTGGTTAATCGACTTCATTCCGCAAATTTATTGTTAGTTGAGAGATCAGCATTTTAACCGAGATACCTTAAATCTGGTAACACAGATTTAAGTTAAGCGAGGTGCTTGTAAAAATCGTTTTAAGGTTTCGAAAATTTTAAAAATACTAAGGAGTTCATTCAATCCCCCCTTCTGAACTCCTACGGCTGTTTTTTGATCCCTATTGATCCTATCATATTCTCCACCTCGATCGGATCAAAGTGTTTTAATGCTTTTTCCCAGTTGATTTCTACTTCAGCCTTGAATTATTTGAACTTTTCAAATGATTCAGACTTGTGCTTCATTAAGTACAAGTAACCATACCTAGAGTGATCATCGGTAAAGGTGATGAAGTAGGTGTGACCGGACTTAGTACCAATGCTAAGTGGGCCACACACATCAGTATGGATCAAATCCAATAGGCCTTGAGCACGTTCAAGCTTGCCCATGAAGGGAAATTTTGTCATTTTTCCCTTGAGACAAGATTCACAAGTTGGTAGGGAGTTAATATCAGACATATTAAACATGTCACTCCTAATCAACTTGTTCATCCTATTTAAGGAAACATGACCCAGCCTAGCGTGCCAAAGTTGTGCCGGGTTCAAACTATCGTTTTTCCTTTTTATCGTTGTTGTGTGTGTTTCCACATTGTGAGTTGGAACTTCTCTCAATTTTAAGGCGTATAGATCATTTTCGCGTTCCCCAATTCCAATTAAACATTCATTCTTGTAAATATTGCAAATCGAATTGGAAAAATATTGCGATTTCCAACGCTGTGCGCGTCATTATGCGCAACGTGTGCCCAGCCACCTGCCCGACCTGGGGCGGCAGGTGTGCGCACGCCGCCCGCACGCGTGCACGCCCCTGTGCACACCCCTATGCGCAACATGTGCGCACGGGGGGCTGTTGCGCGCAAGGTTACCGGCCAGCAGGCGCAACGCACGTAGGGCGTGCGCGACAGGCGTGCATCGCCCATCGCGATGTGCGTGGATAGGATCCCGTGATCCACTCTGTGATTTACGCGTGGCGTGAGCGACGGTCGCGCGGTGATGCGCTCGGCGGCGTGCGGCCGGAAATTTTTTTTTTTATTTTTTTCGAAAAACGAGATTTGATGCAATTCAGGCAGAGTGGTGTATTGACAGATCCGAGCCAAGGCTCTGATACCAATGTTGGCGCAACGGCGGATCCGGATCCTGCTCTCGGGCGCAGCGGAAAAACTAAAATATGGAGCCCGAGAACGGTCAATACACCTATATAATAATTAAAAATATTCATAGAATGTTTAGAATATACCTTGCTGGAGTCTAGGCGTCTGACTCGACCAATTCCACAGGGAAATTGGCACTTCAACGGTTGAACAGCTACGGCCTCCTAATCCGGTCCACAACCGGAATCTCAATTGCTTCGTCGGTTTGCATTAGAAAATCGACGAAAGTTTCACGGTCGGAATCTCCTCGCCGAAATGGTCGAAATAAATTCCGACGGGCGGCGGCGGCGTCGTCGGCGGCGAGGGGAGGAGAGGAAGGGAGAAAAAATTTGCTGAATAGCTTTTTGTGTGTTTCAAATGAATACCCCAGTGCCCCTATTGATAGATTTTTCATGGGCTCAAACCAAGTTAATGGGCCTGGGCCGGTGTACATTGGTTTCAAGTCCATCGCTGTGGCTTCATCATAATCCGATCAATGATCAGATCGGACCGATCTACACAGTTTACAAAACTGAGCATTATGATGTGAAAATAATTTTTCGGACCACCTAATCCAAAATAGGAGTTAGGCCCCTATAAGCTTTAAGGATAGTCAAACTAGTCCAAACTTAAGGAAATTGCATTTCCACCCTATTTAATTTTAGGAAGTCACACTTCCATCCTTTCTCCTACTATAATCAACAAATTGAGCTTAATTTTCGTACAGAAATTGAGAAACCAGTACTTGTGTGACCCTCAATGGTTCAGGGATACAGCTATCCGTGTGCTCACAACATTTTTGACTCCAAAACCACATTTTCGGCTAACCCAACGGATCATGATAAAACGTCTAGAAACATCGCCCCATGATCCCCTAGGTATCACTGATAATTCCTGCAAGAACCAGTCGGTCATGGTTAGCGTACAATATGGTCCTTTCAACACAAATATCCCGATCAGATCAACGACCATTGGTAAACCGAGAGTCGCTAGAGATCCAATAACCATGCATATATCTTGGAGATCAAATAGTGACATCGCATGTGTTACTAGGTAAACCCATTACCCAAAACACATCTAATACTCTGGCCAGATATTTATCACACTATTATCTCCTCAGACATCATAGGATATCCACGCACAAGGGCGAGCGGTGAATCCTCGACAACGAAGTATCGACTCCTACATGCATCGGGACCTCACCCAACCCGCCACCTGATGACCCCAACTGAGTCGATAAACGGGTCAAAGTGAGGCACCTATCATGTAGAGTCTCAATTACGTTTCGAGTAATGAGGGCTAATCTGTACAATCAAGACCTCGGACTTAATCTACTCGACAAATGGTAACCACTTGGAAACTGGCCAGATATTTATCACACTATTATCTCCTCAGACATCATAGGATATCCACGCACAAGGGCGAGCGGTGAATCCTCGACAACGAAGTATCGACTCCTACATGCATCGGGACCTCACCCAACCCGCCACCTGATGACCCCAACTGAGTCGATAAACGGGTCAAAGTGAGGCACCTATCATGTAGAGTCTCAATTACGTTTCGAGTAATGAGGGCTAATCTGTACAATCAAGACCTCGGACTTAATCTACTCGACAAATGGTAACCACTTGGAAAGTCCCCTAGTTCGATAGATCACCAGGTCACTACTCATATGCATGCTCAGAACATCACTATGTTCCCTATCAATGAAACGTGGTACTTCACATTGCAGATGCTAGTCTCAAGCTCGGGCGGCCGTTATCCTCTTTTGGACGACCCAATTGACTAGGAACAGATTTAGAATACACAGTGACTACTAGATGTGTTTAATGATGGCCATCAAATCAACTATCACATCTAACATACACTATAGTGCATTCAAGGTCTTTCTCCAATAATTGTAATCATAATAATGAAGATAAAGAACTTCATAAAATAATGCGAATTTCATAAATAATGATCGTTTTACATAGAGTCAACAAGAACCCACACGCCAAAAGTTGGCTAGTTGGGCACCTACTCTAACAGATAGTACCTGCAAGAACCAGTCGGTCATGGTTAGCATACAACACGGTCCTTTCAACTCAAATATCTTGATCAGATCAACGACCATTGGTAAATCGAGAGTCACTAGAGATCCAATAGCCATGCATACATGTGACTCCAATCCTCATGGGGTCACGAATGAATAATAAAAAGAATATAAGGGCTGAATGGAAGATGTCATAAGCTGTATCCCTTATGACTAAAATAAAAATTCGAAACGCAAACAACAAAATGGCGCCAAGTACTGAGACAACTGAAACAATTTCTCATTATCAGATGTCAAAAATGCAAAGTGCGATAATACAACCTCTGAAATTCTATATGAATTTACTATTGTTGTATTGGATCTAATACAGACTTAACAAAAGATCAAAAATAACAACCACTGCTGCGGAAACATCGGCCTTAGATAAACACAATCACCACAGCTGGTTCAACTACTGCCTCCCGCCTGCCCCAGCTCTGTTCCACCTGCACCATTTTAAAGCTAATGAGCCTAGGGGCTCAGCAAGTAAAATATGAGGATAACAAAATCACTTAATGCAGGCAGATATCTGAAACATATCATAACTTAGCATAACAGTTTAAAAAGGAAGTCATTCATCAGCTTCATAAACTTTCTTTCATTAAACTTGGAAATGGGGAAGACGACCCAGATCCCATTCTTATTTTCTTATGATTTATGGCTCGGAAATTCTACATTAGGCCCTTTTCTTTTGCACTTAATCACATGACTACTGAATTCAGTATCTAGCATATAGCTCCTATGAAAGGGCATCTGTCACACAGTCAGTTGCTCACCTTTCCCATATGAAAGGGCATCTGACACACAGTCAGCTGCTCACCTTTCCCATTCGACCGTCTGCTATCTTTGCCATAAATCCTTAAATTGAAACATTCTTCTTTTAAACTCATAGCTGGTTGAAATCAGATTTTGAAATCAACGTTCGGGTTCACAGTGCTTCCGAAATTCTTTCTTTAAAATTTCTTTAAAACTTCTTTAAAACATTTACTGAGTATCGGGTTCGCCCACTGAACTTATCGCTGGAATACAAACAGAAGCGACGAAGTGGAACTATACTGGGAAACAAACCAGATCTTTACCGTTCACCGTTATCGCTAAAAGGAATCAGCTGTTGGTAAAGGAAACAATATCGTTATCGTAAAACAGCTGCAAGGATACTAACAGTGAAACAGACGTGACTTTGGAACAGTAGTGTTATCGGGTGACTGTTGACACTATAGGAATAGTACTTTAGAAGTGAACAGTTGTTGGTCAACTCAGCTGTCGACGCAACTGGAATGAACAAATTCAGCTGTAAGGATGTTTACTAACAGGACTAAACAGACGTCATCGAAAGTGACAGTTGAACAATCAGCTGTTGGTATATATGAATCAGTCACAAGACACTGGAACCAGTCGCAAGCAAACCAGTCGCAAGCAACAGTAAACCAGTCGGAAGACACAATACCGGACGCAAGGTACAGGAACCCGTCGCAAGCAAACCAGACGCAAGCAACAGTAAACCAGTCGCAAGACACAGGAAATACGCTAACTTTAAAACCAGTCGCAGTGAACAGTGCACTGCTGGATTCTAACAAAGAAAGCACCTGCTGGTTTCTAACAAAGAAAGCACCTGCTGGTT
>KV002466.1:28049-61661 GCA_001598015.1 Dorcoceras hygrometricum
GAATTTGTCAAATACTCCTTACCACTTTTTTGCATTTGAAAACTTTACCAAAACTTTTTTTTAAAAGGAACTATTTTTGTCCAGCCGATGGCATTTCAAACCAAAAGCTGAAATATGCTCGTGTTTGTGCTCGAGCGACAGCTGCCTGGAGACCGTCCGCGTCATGTCTCAAAACAACAACTGAAAATCAACTTTTTAAAACAATTAAAATTAACTTAAGGCTGAAACTGCAATATCAAATAGACCCTTAAAATAGAAAATGCTCAAATATGTGGTCCTATGGATTTTTGGGGCCTTACAATCTACCCTCCTTATTGAAATTTCGTCCTCGAAATTTACTTATCATACAATTCTGGGTAACGACTAAGCATATCAGCTTCTGGAACTAAGTCAATCGAAAATTCTAACTCTCCATCTGGTGGCGGTCCATGTATATAACTCGTTTACCACCTCTACATCTACATGTTGGGGCTTGCTAGACGCTGCTAGGGATAACAGACTTATCAAAAATCCTACCCCACCTTTCCTCAAACAGCGTTGAGCCCTAAGAGCTGATATTATTCTAGGGACCCTACACACATGTTTAGCTTCCAACTTGAATGATTCTCCTCTAGGTGGGTTAACCACTACTGTTCATAGCTTAAAATCTATCACTACTTCCTATTAGGTTAACCAATTTAATCAGCCGTAATCAGCTGCCCTTGAGGCCTAAGTTCTAAACTTCAAACACATCATGGGATACTAAATCTTCTCCCGAAGGTACTGTTACATAAAGGCCTACAGCTACACGATCAGGTCCGATGGGTGGCTTCTTAGCAAACTTAACTGCTATAAAAGAATGAGTGGCTCCCGAATCTAAAAAAGCCACAGAAGGCTAACGAGCTATAAAAATCTCACCTGTCCCCGCAGTAGGATCTGGATTGGCCTGATCAGTTGTCATTACATATGTCCTGCTGGTCACCAGCTGCCTGGACTTTGGGCAAGTCTTTATGATTTGCCCTGGCAATCCACACTTGTAGCAGACATTCTGTCCAGCCCTACACTGACCAGCATGCTTTTTGTTACACGCACGACAAGTCGGTTTGATATTCATCCTGGGGGCTAAGTTTCTCGGTTGGGGTTGCTGCTCTAGAGACTCATGCTGACCAGTCTTTGGTTGCTTAGGTGACTTCAGCTTCCTAAACTGAGAAGCCTGGCGTTTCTGCTTGTGCCTAAACCCTTTCTGAGAATTCCCATGGCTAGGTCCTTGGCCTGAAGAATGGCCACTTTCTTGACTCGATTGTCTTGCTAACTGCTCTACTGGTGGAGTTATAACCACTATCACACATGCGGGACCACCTGAGCTAACTTCTTCGATGGTGCTGCCCCTTCTCTCCCCACATCTACCTCTACCTCTACCTCGTCCAGATATCTTATAATCTATAGCCCGTAATCCACCACAATGCAATAATCAGAACATGCTAAAGTTAAAAACAAATACTCTAAAACATAAAATAAACTCATAGCGCTGGAGAAACGGTCGACAACAGCTGTTCCAACCGAAAGTGCGTGTGTTTATCTCAGGACCATGCTCTGATACCAAGTTGTGACGTCCCAATCCTCATGGGGTCACGAATGAATAATAAAAAGAATAGAAGGGCTGAATGGAAGATGTCATAAGCTGTATCCCTTATGACTAAAATAAAAATTCGAAACGCAAACAACAAAATGGCGCCAGTACTGAGACAGCTGAAACAATTTCTCATTATCAAAAATGCAAAGTGCGATAATACAACCTCTGAAATTCTATATGAATTTACTATTGTTGTATTGGATCTAATACAGACTTAACAAAAGATAAAAAACAACAACCACTGCTGCGGAAACATCGGCCTTAGATAATCACAATCACCACAGCTGGTTCAACTACTGCCTCCCGCCTGCCCCAGCTCTGCTCCACCTCCACCATTTTAAAGCTAATGAGCCTAGGGGCTCAGCAAGTAAAATATGAGGATAACAAAATCACTTAATGCAGGCAGATATCTGAAACATATCATAACTTAGCATAACAGTTTAAAAAGGAAGTCATTCATCAGCTTCATAAACTTTCTTTCATTAAACTTGGAAATGGGGAAGACGACCCAGATCCCATTCTTATTTTCTTATGATTTATGGCTCGGAAATTCTACATTAGGCCCTTTTCTTTTGCACTTAATCACATGACTACTGAATTCAGTATCTAGCATATAGCTCCTATGAAAGGGCATCTGTCACACAGTCAGTTGCTCACCTTTCCCATATGAAAGGGCATCTGACACACAATCAGTTGCTCACCTTTCCCATATGAAAGGGCATCTGACACACAATCAGTTGCTCACCTTTCCCATATGAAAGGGCATCTGACACACAATCAGTTGCTCACCTTTCCCATATGAAAGGGCATCTGACACACAGTCAGCTGCTCACCTTTCCCATATCGACCGTCTGCTATCTTTGCCATAAATCCTTAAATTGAAACATTCTTCTTTTAAACTCATAGCTAGTTGAAATCAGATTTTGAAAGACTAAACAGACGTCATCAAAAGTGACAGTTGAACAATCAGCTATTGGTATATATGAATCAGTCACAAGACACTGGAACCAGTCGCAAGCAACAGTAAACTAGTCGGAAGACACAATACCAGACGCAAGGTACAGGAACCCGTCGCAAGCAAACCAGACGCAAGCAACAGTAAACCAGTCACAAGACACAGGAAATACGCTAACTTTAAAACCAGTCGCAGTGAACAGTGCACTGCTGGATTCTAACAAAGAAAGCACCTGCTGGTTTCTAACAAAGAAAGCACCTGCTGGTTTCTAACAAAGAAAGCACCTGCTGGTTTCTATCAAAGAAAGCACCTGCTGGTTTCTAACAAAGAAGCACCTCAGGAACCAAAATATGACTATAACTTGGTGTTGTAACATTCAAACGACGACTACGCTACCAGATGTTGCCTATTAAATCAGACTTAACTTCTGATTCAACTAGCAACTTCGATTACATAGCGTCATGTTCAAACATTACCATTCACCAGAAGAAAGAACATTCTTAAACATACGGGAATCAAAGCTAACTTCATCGTACTTTTAAACATCTAACTTTCTTAAAACATCTGGGAGACTTGGATGCAAATGACATCAGCTGAAGCGAAGACTACTGCTTTAGAGATGAAATTCACCAGAAGAACTTTCCTGAACATGGAATCACTTAAACCCGACTGCTCAGCGTTTTCTTTTTAAAACAACATCATCTTCTTTATCGAAGCACTCTATAAAAGCTTTGAAACAAAAACATAACTTTGAACTCGTCATTATTTAATTTTCTTAAACATGTTTAAACATGAACATAACTCATCGTTAACATAAACAGGCAACAATCAT
Source organism: Dorcoceras hygrometricum (assembly GCA_001598015.1). NCBI lineage: Eukaryota > Viridiplantae > Streptophyta > Magnoliopsida > Lamiales > Gesneriaceae > Dorcoceras > Dorcoceras hygrometricum. Next base: position 31,449 of record KV002466.1, read on the forward strand.
GCACTGGAACAATATATATGCTTTAAAATGGCGTAGAAAGAATCAGCCTTTACTGCGAAACACAAGAGCAGCCGGTCTCAACAGGAGTTCTCCACAAGCACCACCACGAGCACCTTGAAGTTTTTAGAGAAAAAGAGGGAAATTTCTGGACAACAATGAAACTTTCTTGCTTACAAAAACAATCATATACGAGATATGATTGTAGTAGGTATTAACACTCGAGTAGGCATGGGATCCTACCAACCCGTGTCCTTTTCAAAAGAATTTGTCAAATACTCCTTACAACTGTTTTGCATTTGAAAACTTTACCAAAACTTTTTTTTTTAAAGGAACTATTTTTGTCCAGCCGATGGCATTTCAAACCAAAAGCTGAAATATGCTCGTGTTTGTGCTCGGGCGACAGCTGCCTGGAAACCGTCCGCGTCATGCCTCAAAACAACAACTGAAAATCAACTTTTTAAAACAATTAAAATTAACTTAAGGCTGAAACTGCAATATCAAATAGACCCTTAAAATATAAAATGCTCAAATATGTGGTCCTATGGATTTTTGGGGCGTTACAATACATCTTGGAGATCAAATAGTGAAATCGCATGTGTTACTAGGCAAACCCATTTACCTAAAACACATCTAGTACTCTGGGCAGAGATTTGTCACACTATTATGTTCTCAGATAGCATAGGATATCCACGCACAAGGGCGAGCGGTGAATCCTCGACAACGAAGCATCGACTCCTACATGCATCGGGACCTCACCCAACCCCGTCACCTGATGACCCCAACTGAGTCGGTAAACGGGTCAAAGTGAGGCACCTATCATGTAGAGTCTCAATGACGTTTCGAGTAATAAGGACTAATCTGTACAACCAAGATCTAGGACTTAATCCACTCGACAAATGGTAACCACTTGAAAAGTCCGAACGAGGGTAGTTCGATAGATCACCAGGTCACTATCCATCTGCATGCTTAGAACATCACTATGTTCCCTACCAATGAAACGTGATACTTTGCATCGCAGATGCTAGTCTCAAGCTCGGGCGGCCCTTATCCTTTTTTGGACGGTCCAATCGACTAGGAACATGTTTAGAATACAAGTGACTATTAGTGTGTTTCATGATAGCCATCAAATCCACTATCACATCTAACATACACTATAGTGCATTCAAGGTTTTTATCCAACAGTTCTAATCATAATAATGAAGATAAAGAATGTCATGAAAGAATGCGAACTTCATAAATAAAGATTGTTTTATATAGAGTAAACAAGAACCCACATGCCACAAGTTGGCTAGTTGGGCACCTACTCTAACAGTATTGGGGTGATCTTGAGAGGGTGAACAAGATTGTTTTCATAGGCCACGTTCTAGATCCTCAATACAAACTTCAAATGATTGCATCCATCTGGGGGATATGAAATTTGATGCTACTAAAATACAATCATTTGTTGAGGGTTTAAAGAATTGTCTAGTGGAGTTGTATCATGCTTATAAAGCGAACTTTCCTTAGGATACTTTAAGAGGGATTGACGATGGTGATGTGGACAAAGAGTTGATGGAGATGTGTAAGAATGATCCAGTCAAATTGAATTATCATCTCAAAATGTCTCATATAAGAAAGACTCAAAATCAAGTAGAAATATCAAATAAGTTGACAAGTACTTGTCGGAACCTTTTGTGATGGAGCTCAAGCTTCAATGCTTTGGAGTGGTGGAAAGGGAATACAACTATATTTCCAGTCTTTTCAAATATTGCCAAGGACATTTTTGCTATCCCTTCATCTACTGTTGCTAGTGAGAACGCTTTTAGTCTTGGGAGGAGAGTCGTTGATCCATTTAGAGCATCACTGCATCCCAAAATGGTGGAGGCACTTGTGTGTACTAGTGACTGGCTTGGAGGTCAACAATTAGTTTATACAAGGAGCCAACAGAAGAAGAATTCAATTTTTATAAAGATTGTGAAGAGGTGGTAGCAAGTAAGTCGATATTGAACTTATTTAATATTTGTCATGAATATTTTTTGACTTTTTATATGCAATGATGCTTGATATTTTTTGGGTAAGTTGGTTTTAAGATAAAATTTATAAGTTTTGGTGATAACAAAATAAGACTGAAAACTGAACATAAGTATTCGCAGGGGACAAGAGAATTGAAGATTTCAGATTTCGTGACGTCCTGACATTGAGAGTTAAGTTGCGTTGACATCTGAGTAGACTATTCGGGATTTGATCAGATATCGAATCAAGTTTTCAGTTATCGGGTTGAGGCATTCAGAGTTAAGTTCTTAAGATATCGGGTTATTTTGAGTTATCAGTTCTTTCTGTTATCAGGATAGTTGTTCGTTTTGAGGGCATTCAGATTTGATTAAGAAGCTACAGTAAGAGATCTGTTTTAGAGCAAAGTATATTCAGACTTGATTCAGAGGCTTTAGTAACAGATTCTAGTATATCGACTAAGATGGTATTTTTCAGATTCGAAAGTATCAGAGGTGAACAGACTCTTTGCAAGCAATTCAGAAGTGAGTAACAGGAAGTCAGATCTGTTTATGCTACTTCAGATTTTAATCTACTACTGATGTTCAGATTTGACAGAGTATATTCAAAAGAGCTCTATACGGTATTTCAGATTTCGTTGATGAACTTAGATTGGACAGATTTGACTCAGTGACTTACAATTATATTCTATCAGTTTTGACTGCATTATGAGAACAGTACAGTATTCAGATTTGACATATTCAAGAATACACAAAGATGGAAAGATTCGTTTAACAGGGTGAACTTTAAAATGTGAGCTTCGAACCACTTCAGATGTCATAAAAGGATTATTTGAGGAGAATCAACGGTCATGATTTAATCGTATAAAAGCCTGGAATTAAGGAGACAAGATCAGAAGCTATTTTGGGTAAAATTTCACAGTACGCAGAGTGCTTGATACGATGATTATCAGCTTTGGTGTCATAAAAGGATTATTTGAGGAGAATCAACGGTCATGATTTAATCGTATAAAAGCCTGGAATTAAGGAGACAAGATCAGAAGCTATTTTGGGTAAAATTTCACAGTACGCAGAGTGCTTGATACGATGATTATCAGCTTTGGTATATAAGTCAATTTAGCCCTGACAAGCGCAGTTTAACTTTTGCATGGCATTAATGGAGCATTAAATGCTATGATACAATGAAGATATGCAAAGGAGCTTATCTCTACTGGCTACATTTATTGACCGTTGAAGACAAAGAGTATAAATAGCTGAAGAATTCAAATAGAGAAGCTCTCGGCCATTCTCATCCATTAACGACGCTCTTTGTGCTATCATAACACTCTTGCATACTCACTGGGAACCTTTTCTCATCGAAAATATTCCAAGTCCCAGTATTTGAATCTCGAAGAACACTCAAGTTCAAGCTTTCATAGTTTCACTCTTCGAGATATCTTCTGGTTTACATTTGTAAACAGTTCTTGTTGATAAAAGAACCAGAAGATTAACAGTGCTCAATAGTATCGTATTTCATTGTAATATCAGTTTTTGAGTCTGTAATTGCTGTGTGAAGCAGTTCGAAAAATCAATTTATTTGTATTTAGCAGTTGTATCTGCGTATATTGGAGTTGCTAGGAGTTCACTTGAAGCGAGGCTCAGTGATCGGGTGTCTACAGTGTCTGTATTCATCGAAGTCTTCTAGTGGAACCTTCCTGCAAAGGAAGAAGGGGAGACATAGGATCTTCAGATCCGAACTTCCATAAACAAACTCTGAACCTTGAACTTTTACTTTACAACATCGCATTTATATTTATACTGTTCACTGATCGATCGAATTATTTCCGCACATTATTTGTTAGTCGAGAAATCAGATTTGGGACTGAGATACCTCAGATCTGGTAACTAGGATCTGAGTTAAGCGATGCGCTTATAAAATCATTTTAAGGTTTCGAAAAATAGAATCTAAAGGAGTTCATTCAACCCCCCCCCCCTTCTGAACTCCTAAGACTGTTTTCGATCCATATTGATCCTATCAATTGGTATCAAAGCCTGCGCATCTCAGTTATTGAACAATTCGTTGTTTACGCTTTCTATATTTTAATATGTCTAACTCACATAACAAAATTCCTATGTTTTCGAAGGAAGACTATGATGATTGGAAGATAAGGATGCAAGCGCACTTGGCAGCACAAGATGATGATATGTGGTCAGTCAATACAGATGGACCCATAAAGATAATGAAGGCAAACACTGCTATAGCCATATCTGCTGGAGCACCAGAATGGGTAGAAAAGAAGATATGAATACACTACTGAGGAGAAGAAGAAATCGAATCTGGACAATGTGTCCAGAGATATTCTGTATAAGACGCTGGATAAAAACATGTTCAGCAAAAATCAAAACATGTGCCACAGCGAAGGAAATTTGGGAAAAGCTAATTCAGATCTGCGAGGGAAATGATGAGACCAAGGAAAATAAGATTACTGTTGCACAACAGAAGTATGAGTCGATGAAGATGCGAGATGGACAGACCATGGCTGAGTTCGATGAGCGCTTCAGTGCTGTGGCGATAGAGCTTACAAGTTTGGGCAAAGAATATAGCAACCGATAGTTGGCACTTAAAGTGATGAGAGCGCTGCCCAGGGAGTGGGATGTAAAGACGATGGCTATGCGAGAGTCTAAGGACCTAAACAAATTGGAGCTTCATGATCTGTTCGCCAATCTGAAGGCGTATGAGTTTGAATGAGAAACAAGATCTGAGGCAGGACCGTCGACATCTCAACCAACTAAAGCTTTAGCGGCAACGACATCTGAACAAAGCTCACCGATCAAATCTGCCGAACAACTCAGCAATGATGCAATGTCCCTCTTCGTCAAGAAGTTTGGAAAATTCCTGAGAAGATCCTATAACCCTTCTTTCTCTTATAATAATGGAAACAAATCTGAAAATATTTCAACTGATATGAATTGTTATAACTGTGGTCGTCCAGGTCACTTTTGCTGCAGACTGTAACAGGCCAAAGAAGGAGGACAGACCTAAAAGAGATGAGAAGAAGGACGATAGATCCAAGGAAAGATCAAAAGAGAGAAGGATGAGGACAAGATCTGACAAAAGGCCCAACCGAAAGAATGATAGAAAAGTGCTTGTTGCAGAAGAAAGCAACAAAAACTGGCAGATTCAGATTCCGATTCCTCAGCAAGCAAGGACAGACCTAAAAGAGATGAGAAGAAGGACGATAGATCCAAGGAAAGATCAAAAAGAGAGAAGGATGAGGACAAGATCTGACAAAAGGCCCAACCGAAAGAATGATAGAAAAGTGCTTGTTGCAGAAGAAAGCAACAAAAACTGGCAGATTCAGATTCCGATTCCTCAGCAAGCAACTCCTCATCAAGCGATAGTGAACAAGAGGAAGTTCAGTGCCTGATGGCTAACCAACCTTCGGATGACGAGGTATTTGACTTCTCTAACACTGAATTCACACGAGAGGACCTAATTACCGCACTCAATGAAATGGTCCATGAGTACAAGAATGTTAGTCCATGTTTTTGAAGGAAACTTAGCAGCCGCTGATTTACAATGAGTGATTAGAAATTTTCGCGCTGCTAATTAAAACACTGGAGGTGCAATACCTCTGGTTCTTGAACACTTAAAAGCGAGAGCACCGGAGACAGATCTGGTATGTTAATAAAACATGCGAAAAACACCAGAACTGAATCCTATATTTTAAAACAACTCAAACAGATTTATCTGTAACATAAATCTGTTCAACTGTGCAAGTGTGTGCGTGAATGCTGAATATAAATGCAAGTGCTGAAAGCTTAAAGAATACAATACTCCAAGATTTGTTTCTGAAAGTTCGGACCTCAATGTCCTACGTCTCCCCTTCTTCCACCTCGGAAGGCTCCACTAGAATATTTGATCTATACAACGTGTACAGACCTAATCCCGCAACCAGCAGCTGCGAGAACTCCTAGACTCTACCAGCCCACGGCTGTTCACTCACTTGTTTTACGCCTATGTGAGAAAGGCTACAAACACAGAGTTTAACGTCGTCGTGCTTGGACGGGAACTGATTGAAATGGGTTTGAGATTCATTCACTAATGACTGTGAATGAATCTCTGTGTGTGTGAGATTTACAGTGTAAGCACAACTCTCGTAAACAATTAATCTCACACACTGGGAAATGCTCCTAAACGAGCTGATTGAAACTCAGCAGTAGACACTCGTTATGCTCTCCTCTCTAATGGCGGTCTACTGCTTCGTCTCCAATTATCTTCCCACTGTTTGTGCAATCTCTGCCACATCGTCACTCATCTTCTTTCTTCTTCCTCCTTTAAATAGCCTCTGTTCAAAAGATATAGCCGTTAGATAAATTCCAATTCTTTTCTGCGCTTGTTACGGCTAACTTGTCTTCTTCCCAAATTGGTGCAACCATCCTCTGTATATTGTACTATTTCCCAGAATAGTACAAATATTGTTCCCTTGATTTAAGGCATTTTGCACGACTCAATCTCAGCCATTGATTCTTTCCATCTTGAGCGTTGATTGCATTCCAACAGCTGAATGTGCTCCAACAGTTGAAAGCTTGCAACAGCTGATTCATATTTTGTTTCTTCATAAACTGTTGATAGCTTCTGCTTTATTCTACAACTCATTGCTATCGACAGCTTTTCCTCTATTCTCAACTCCTTGCTGTAGACATCTTTTGCTCCATTCCTCGATACACAAAATGTTGACAGCTTCTATTCCAAAGTCCAATAACTGAAGACAGCTTCTCCAAACTTCTCTGCTGCTTCGCTTCTATTCATTACGATTGCTGCCACCAGCTTCTTCAACAGTAGACATGCTGACGTCATGGTTGCTGAATCCAGATTTCTCTTCGATTCAATTCACAACTGTTGATAGCTTTTGCTAAACTGCTGATTACTGTAGCTTCCTGCTGAATGTGATGACGTCACTGCTGACGTTATCATTGCTGAATCCAGTCCTTGCGCTACTTGTCAACTGCTGATTGTTGACGTCATCGCTGATGTCATCATCGCTTAGCTCTCCAGCTGGTCTTCTCGCACCAGCTGATCTTTCTTCATCTGCTGATCAAGATGTCGTCACCGATGACATCATCATCGATGGTCCACTTAGATGTTCCAGCTGGTTCCCTTTTGATGTTCCAGCTGGTCCATCTTCCTCTTCTAGCGCTTGCAGCTGGTTCTTATCGTTCCAACTGGTTCACTATGCTCCAGCTGGTTCAACTTGGCCTCCGCTTGATTACGAACAACTGACTCAACTTTGGACGTCTCCATTTCCAATCCAGCTGCCGTTTACAATGATTAACCAAACCAGCTGCTGAACTTTATATTGTAAACCATCGACTGGACAGATTCTGCTACTGTTCATCTTCTTCTTCGATCCTAAAATCTGTACACTAAGTAGAATTTTTAGAAACACAATAATAGGTTTTGTGTAATTCAAAACTTAATCAGAATCTGTGTAAACAGATCCATCAAAGAAGCTTTCTCAAACATTCGAAGAAGTCAAAGCTGAAAACATGGATTTGAAAAATAGTTCAGTGGAACCAAGCACCATTCAACTTGGTGAAACTGACAGTTTACAAATCAAGTTGAGTAAGCTGAAGACTGAGAATGAATCATTGATATTAAGATCCTGTGAGCTCAAATCTGAAAACGAAAGGTTAAAAGAAATAATGAGCTCCTGGACCCAGTATTCTGTTTCTCTAAGCAAGCTGCAGGAAGCCCAAAAGCCATTAAATGATAAATCTGGCCTAGGTTTCAATACTGGTGAAAGCAGCTTCGGAAAGACCAGTACTCAATCAAATCTGGCATATGACAAGTTCAAAAATATGAATTTTGTCAAAGCCAGCGTGATACACAACACTTATGAGTCGGTGAAGTATGATGACCAGATCTCGGGGCAACTAAATCAGAAAGGGAAAGCTAGGTATCAGCTAACGTCAGGCTCGAGAACTCTAAGCCAAGCTGGCTAAAGAACAGACTTGACAAAGAGAAAGCGAGAGCTGGCTCTAAGTCGTCTGTTCCTCACCAGCCCAGGCGTGGTCCTAAGAAGGTCAAATCTGTTTGGAGAAAGGTTCAGCCCCGAAGAGATCTGAATGGTCAAAATACCAAACAAAGACTCAATAAATCTTACCATATTTCTGCACACACCCTTATGGACTTTCATACTAGGAAAACTTTTAAGGTAATTCAAGTATGGGTCCCGAAAGGGGTAACCCGATCTGGACCCAAGTAAAATTGGGTACAAAAATTTGTTTTCGTGATTGCAGGATAACAGGTACAAAGCTGCAGATGAGTCAATCATATGGTACCTGGATAGCGGTTGAGCACGACACATGACAGGAGACTCAAAGCTGCTAACAGATGTGATACCTCACAAAGGAGCAAATATCGTTTTTGGTGATAACTCACATGGTAACACTGTGGGTAAGGGTAAGCTTACCGACGATAACATTTCAATATCTGATATTTTAGTTATTGAGAATTTGTGCTACAATTTAATTAGTATAAGTCAGCTGTGTGACAAGAGTTACACAGTTAGCTTCCAAAAGCACACTTGCACAGTTCAGAGTCCAAATGATCTGACTGTATTGGTAGGTAAAAGATCGGGGAATACCTACATTATCAATTGGTCAGAGCAAATGGGATCTGAACAGATCTGCCTTGCAGCTGACTCTTCCAAGAGCTGGTTGTGGCATCAGCGAATGAACCATCTCAACTTTAAAACGCTTGCCAAATTGAGTCAGCATGAACTGGTTTCTGGTATGCCTAAAATCAATTTTTTTAAGGACAAGATTTGTGCCGCATGTCAGCTTGTTAAACAAATCCGTTCTACTTTTAAAAAGAAAGTCGGTAACGTTCTTGCCGAAGCTTAGAGCTTTTACATATGGATCTTTTTGGTCCTATTCCCGTAACTAGCTTAAGCGGAACGAATTACACCCTAGTTCTTGTGGATGATTTTACAAAATTCACTTGGGTGCTGTTTTGTAAAATCAAAATCTGATACCGCTGACCAACTGATTCGGCTTTTAAAACGCTTTTTACAAAATGACAGATCTTGTACAGTCAACCGGATAAGAAGTGATCGTGGTACCGAGTTTTTAAATAAAAAATTATCTTCTTATCTGGATGACATTGGGATAAAACATGAGCTTTCTGCAGCTAGAACTCCCCAACAGAACGGGCTGGTTGAGAGGAGAAACCGTACTTTAAAAGAAGCTGCTAGATCTATGATTGCATATTTCGGCATTTCTCAAAAATTCTGGGCAGACGCAGTTAACACAGCCTGCTACACTCAAAACAGATCTATGATTAATACGTTGCATGGCAAAACCCCATATGAGATCTGGAGTGGCAAGAAACTTGACATTTCATATTTCAGGGTGTTTGGTTGCAGATGTTTCATTCACAATAACGGTAAGAAGCACTGTAGGACCGAGCGCTTGCCGCTTTACCAAAGCTATAGCTGGTGGTAACGGTGTAACTCTAATCTTTTAAACCATATAGCAACACAAGCTCCACGGTTCGATCACTCTACCTAGCAGAGGCAATTATTGCACTCCAACAATCCCCCTCCAAATAATTGCACTCCTTGCAATCAATGGGAATCGAACCCATGACCTTGGCTCTGATACCAATTGTAGGACCGAGCGATTGCCGCTTTACCAAAAGATATAGCTGGTGGTAACAGTGCAACTCCAATCTTTTAAACTGTATAGCAACACAAGCGCCAAGGTTCGATCGCTCTACCTAGCAAGGGCAATTATTGCACTCCAACAAGCACCTAATAGCCTTAGATTCTAAATCTGATGCAGGTCTGTTCCTAGGATATTCAGCTGTGAGCAAAGCTTACAGAGTATTCAACAATCAAAGTCTGACAGTTGAAGAATCGACACATGTTGTCTTTGATGAGACAAGTTTCATATCCAAATCAGCTGCAAGCCTCAATGATTTATGCACACGTCTAGAATCATCCAGCCTTGATGAATCAGATTATGACGTGCCACAACAAAGAAACTCAACAGAGATACGACCAGCGCTAGACATACCACACGACAATGCTCAAGCAGATCTGACACGTAACCTAGTAGTCATTGATTTTACTAACATTGATCAACAGGAACAGATCTCATCAAGTGTGCTAGCTGCTGGAGATGAAACGACCAAAGTTCAATATGTTGCGCAAACAGATCCGACAGCATATAATTTGACATCTGATGCATAAGATGCAAGCACATCCTATCAAGTGGTATCGGGTCAAAATATGGAACAACAAACACACCAACTGGAATCTGATGCACAAGCAAGCAACGCGAACCATCAATTGATGTCAGATAATCCAGATGCGACCATCCAGCCAAACATTCTAGCTGAACAGGGAGCAAATCCAATCGGATCTGATCTTCGGTGGAATATAAATCATCCACCCAAGCAGATCATAGGTAACATTCACTCTCCTGTTCGCACACGAGGCCAGCTTATGCATGATCACTTTGATTCAGCATTCATTTCGCATATAAAAAGCACCTAACAGCGTTTGATGCTAAATCTGATGCAGGTATATTTCTAGGTTATTCAGCTGTTAGCAAAGCTTACAGAGTGTTCAACAATCAAAGTCTGACAGTTGAAGAATCAGCACACGTTGTCTTTGATGAGACAAGCTTCAGATCCACCTCAGCTGCGAGCCTCAACGATTTGTGCACACGTCTAGAATCATCCAGCCTTGATGACTCAGATGATGACGTGCCACAACAAAGATACTCAATAGAGATACAACCAGAGCTGGACACACCGCACGACAATGCTCAAGTAGATTTGACAAGTAATCCAGTAGTCATTGATTTGACTAACGTTGACCCAACGCAGGATCAGATCTCTTCAAGCGTGCCAGCTGCTGGAGCTGAAGCAACCAATGTTCAAGATGTTGCACAAAAAGATCCTATAGTACATCAATCAACATCTGACGCACAAGATGCGGGTACATCTCATCATATGGCATCTGGCTCAAGTCTGGGACAAGGATCTTATATCAATTGGTGACAGACAACCTAGATGCGACCATCCAGCCAAACATCGAAGATGAACAGGGAGCAAATCCAATCGGATCTGATCTCCGGTGGAACAGAAATCATCCACCCGAGCAGGTCATAGGTAACATTAATTCTCCTGTTCGCACACGAGGCCAGCTATTGCATGATCACTTTGATTCAGCATTCATTTCGTATATAGAACCTAAGCTGATAGAAGAAGCCTTAGCAGACCCAAGCTGCATAGATGCAATGAAAGAAGAACTAAATCAGTTTAAAAGAAATAATGTATGGCAACTTGTACCTAAACCTTCTAATCATTCAGTGATAGGAACTAGATGGGTCTTTAGGAACAAACTAAATGAAGATGGAGTAGTAACAAGGAACAAAGCTAGACTGGTAGCTCAAGGATTTAGGCAAATGGAATGTATGATTTTGATGAGACTAGAAGCCATTCGCATGTTCTTAGCTTATGCTGCATATAAAGACTTTAAGGTTTTTCAAATGGATGTTAAGAGTGCATTTCTTAATGGCATCTTAACAGAGGAAGTGTATGTTGCACAACCTCCTGACTTCGTAAATCATACATATCCAGATTATGTTTATAAATTGTTTAAAGCTCTATATGGGTTGAAGCAAGCACCCAAAGCTTGGTATGATACACTGTCTAAGTTTCTTATTGAGCATGATTTCAGTATAGGCATTGTTGATAAGACTCTATTTAAATTTGTGAAATCTGATCATGTTCTGTTAGTGCAAATTTATTTAGATGATATTATATTTGGGTCAACTAACCCCAAATTATGCCAGAGATTTTCTAAGTTGATGCAGGACAAATTTGAGATGAGCATGATGGGAGAGCTGACGTTATTTCTAGGACTTCATGTGAGACAACTTAACAATGGAATCTTCATTAATCAAGCAAAATACACGAAAGAAATGCTGAAAAAATTTGGCATGGACAACTGTTCAGCAGCAGCGACCCCAATGAGCTCCTCAATCAAGCTAGACAAAGAAGAAGCTGGATCTGTCATTAAGGTATCTCTATATCGTGGTATAATAGGCTCTCTGCTATACTTAACCGCTAGCAGACCAGACATCATATTTGCTGTCTGTATGTGTGCTAGATTCCAAGCGGAGCCAAAGCAATCTCATTATATTGCAGTAAAATGGATCTTAAAATATCTTAAAGGAACTTCCAATGTGGGTCTTTAGTATCCCAAAGACTCCAGCTTTCAACTAATCGGTTACAGTGATGCAGACTACGCAGGATGTAGAGTTGATCGTAGAAGCACAAATGATAAGGAGATCGATTGATTTCCTGGTTCAGTAAGAAGCGGACCTCTATTGCAACGTCTACAGCTGAAGCAGAGTATTTAGCGGCTGGAAGCTGCTGTGCTCAGATCTTATGGATTCAACACCAGCTAAAGGACTACGGCATTGATGCTTCTGAAGCGCCTATTTTCTGTGACAACACCAGTGCCATCGCGATTACTCAAAATCCAGTGCTGCACTCTAGAACAAAGCATATCCACATCAGGCATCATTTCATAAGAGATCATGTACTCAAGAAGGACGTCAGGTTGAAGTATGTGTCGACTGACTAGCAAGTAGCTGATATCTTCACAAAGCCTCTACCAGACGCTAAGTTTTCTTATTTCAGAAACATTCTTGGTCTCTTAGAACTGCCTTGATTAGTCTCTGCGCTAACAATTTGCAGGTTGAACAACTTTCGTGTTTTATCCGATCTGAGTCTACTGTTCAGGGGGAACATCGTGGAATTTCAGATCTGGTAAAATTTCAGACTTGGGAGGGTCTCAGCTTTAGGGGGAACGAGAGATCTGAATTAATAAGTGCTGAGTCAACTGAATATGTGAGATTTGGATACACTCAGATGTCATGTATACACACTTGATGCTTATCCGTGATCAGATCCCGTAATATCCTTGCTGGCACATCAAACAGATCCTAAGGTGTGACGTGTTAAGCATTTGGCGCTAGTTATCACTTTTACTTTTTCACCCTCGCGGTTAAAATTCAAATCTTTTTAAAATCTTTTCAAAATAATTTCACAATATTGTCAAAATTCCTTTCAAATTACTAATCACGTCCAACGGTATGATTGACACGTGTTGTCATCATACGAACGTCACATTCTGAATATGTGAGATTTGGATACACTCAGATGTCATGTATACACACTTGATGCTTATCCGTGATCAGATCCCGTAATATCCTTGCTGGCACATCAAACAGATCCTAAGGTGTGACGTGTTAAGCATTTGGCGCTAGTTATCACTTTTACTTTTTCACCCTCGCGGTTAAAATTCAAATCTTTTTAAAATCTTTTCAAAATAATTTCACAATATTGTCAAAATTCCTTTCAAATTATAATCACGCCAACGGATGATTGACACGTGTTGTCATCATACGAAACGTCACATCCACATTCTCTCACCGTTTCGCATTCCTCATTTAGAAAAACTCTTCTTTGTTTTCCAAAGATACAGCTTTCACACAGTTTGTGTTCAACATACTTTAGTTCCAGTAGTTTTCCATTTACATCAGCATCTTGATTCCTTTCTCACTCATATGTCCAAGTCTACAGTGCCATAGACTTGAATTGGCTCCAACATCCACAGTTGCTAATGTGTCTCTATAACTGGAAATCATATAAAATGTTCCAGTTTTCTTTCCTCGAGCAACAATCATGGCTCCGTTGCTCACTTTCCAGGAACCATCACGAAAGGTGACATTATGACATCCGTCATCAAGCTGTCCCACCGAGAGAAGATTTAGTGTCAGTCTTGGCACATGCCTTACTTTGTTGATTTTTTAGACAGATCCATTTGACATTTGCAAATGGACGTGACCCGTACCTACTACTCCCAAAGGTTTCCATCTGCTAGAATAACTTTTCCATAATCGCCACCAATGTAATTATTAAAAACATGGTGATTACCAGTGGCATGAAATGAAGCTCCTGAGTACATGACCCAAGAATCAACTGGACTTTCCATTTGTAGCCATAGAGCATCATGCAGCTCCTCAGTGATAGCTTTTGCATTTTTCTTCGTTAATTTGCAGTTCTTTTTCAGGTGACCAGTTTCACCACAACTCCAGCACTTTAACTTCTTTTTGAAATTATTTTTGTCTTTTCCATTTCTTGATTTGGATCTGTCGTGCCATCAGTTATAATTCTTTTGCACACACCTGTCCCGTCCTCTATTATCAAGTTTTAGGGCAGATCTCGATGATGTTCCTTCATCAAAATCTATCTTGCGCACTTCTTCAGCAAGGATTTGATCTCGAACATCATTGAATTGTAGCTTTCTTTTGCCAATAGAATTGCTAACCACTACCTGTATCGGTTCCCAAGAATTTGGTAAAGACGCCAAAAGAGTAAGTGCACAATTCATCATCAAAATTAATTTTAATCGATGTTAGCTGGGAAACAATCATGTTGAACTCATTGATATGAGCCGCCACTGAAGCACCTTCTCCATTTTTTAATTAAATAATTTTTTCATCAGATGTATTTTAATGTTTGCTGATGACTTCTTGTACATATCTGATAAAATGGACATCATCTCTTCTGTGGTTTGTGCCTCTGCCACGTTATGAGCCATATTCTTTGTTAGGGTTAACCGAATAACACCTAACACCTTTCGGTCAAGAAACTCTCACTCATCATCCTCCATCTTTCTCGTTTTTCTCCCTGACAAAGATTGATGCAGCTTCTTTCTATACAGATAATCTTTAATCTGTAACCGTCACAACGCAAAATTCGTACCGTCGAACTTGTTGATTCCTGGTCCGGCTCCATCAATTCCAAACATCACTTATTTCGTCTTAATAAAATAGCAAAAAATTCTTTTCTGCTATGGAAGATCAGTCAAACCTGCAACCACGGAGCATACTCAAAATTTTATGATATTTTATGCCAAGGCTTCCAGACACCATAAAAGGCTCTGATATCAATTGTTGAGGTATTATACTGTTGCGATGTCAATTATAACGGATAAATTGACAAAATTGTGGAATAAAAGTAATCAATAAGAAAACAATAGTTTTATGTGGTTCACCCAAAAATTAGGCTACGTACATGGAGCTATTGCAAAATATTTTATGAGGAGAAATTTACATCAAATGTATAAAACCCTATATATTTCTTTCTTTTTTGGGATTGAGATATGATACTATCGAACGAGGGGCTCTACTTGTAGAGCCCCTACATCATTAGCAAAAGAAAACGTGTGACATAATCGCTCAAATTTCCCAACGTTCACGTGCGTCTTTTGTCGCAGTTGAATAATCAACAAAATGTTGGAGTCGGGAACCAGATTGAAAATGGAAAAACAGGGAAAAGGGGCTTCCTTTTCTGAAGTTCGTGTACCAAGGATGGGAAATCGTTAGAGTGTACTGTGTACACAAGCAAGTCCAGTAGAAGTAGATTGTCAAGGTTCAGAAATGACTTGGCTGCCAAGTTCATCCATGAGATTTTTGGTGTTTGTAAATATTAATCAATGTTGTAAATGGTGGTAGGCAGTGGTCGGGCGGTCAGTGACCACCTACAGCCTCGGCAGGGTCAATGGCCGCTATTTAGGGCATCGATATTAACATATTTTTTAATTTATTTTAATATTTTTATTTTGACTTTTAATTAAGTGACTGTTGGGTATTTTGCTTTATTTGCCTTGTTGGTAGTGATAAATATTTTTGTCCGACTTGAGCGCATTTTTGGGAAAAAAACTTGTGAAACTTGAAGGCAACGATATCTACTTTTATCCATCTCTTCTATTATATAACATAGCAGAAAGAGAAGGTCCAAAGTTATAGACGAGTTGATAATATTTGGAGTGACGTGATGTTTTTCTTTCCAATTTCACGGGATCGATTTTTGGGTGGAGCATATTTCCCACTGAAATATTGAGGAATATGCTTTGGGATCGATCTGTTATATAAGTCATCTCTCCCATATCTCTGTTTATCCACACATATCCCTCGAATTAAAATCTGTATGCTCCAAAGGGCATGTTAGCCCTCTAATAAGCTCGCCTTTTCTTTTTAAGAGAAGGAAAATGTTTTGTGGGTGTAATTTATTTTCTTGGGAAGTCCCTTTTTTTTCCTGTTGCGCCTACCAACTATTTAGACGAACTTTTTTTTTCTCGGGTGTGCCGTCTCTTTACATAAACTTTTCAATTTTGCATTTGTAATTTTCCGCAGTTTGTTTTCGTAATGCATTTATTTTTTGTCAATATTTTGGATCAAGGTTACACTGAGTCACTGCTTCCGGAATAAAGATTTGGAACAATTTAACACGAGTACAGCTTTTCACATCAATATAGCATATTTGCTTTCTTAGAATCTATTACGTGTCTTTCGCTATTCTTTTTCCAAAATATATAGGTCAAACAACAATTTTAACATTATGATCACATGTTTTGTATTGAATGTGTTGCCAAAATGTCATGATGCAAGAGGAGCTGCAAATTCATGGGAAACAGCTAAACCAAACTAAAAGTCTTTAACAGATGCTTACACAATATACAAACCAGCATATTTATCCTGTCGATCCAAACCCAGAATCAAAATTCTGCAATATGGAGAGAGACATATTTTACATGTGCATCGAAGCTCTGATGTTTTCCTCAACTTTTCACCCTCATGCAACAAAATACACAGTATCAAACACTTGTGTTCATACGAGGAAATTGCCTAGAAGTACTTGTTTTTATATCAATCTTTTAGGTAAATAACAGCAACAGTATATATGTGGTTGCTGTGTCATACATCATATATAGCCCTGGTAGCGACACAGAGAAATTTGAGCACAATTTTGGAACAAGATCTGATCTATACACAACTCAAATGACAAAACGGGATGAATATATCTGACCTGAAGCATTACAATAATATGCTGATTTACTTACAGGCCAATACTTCCACTTGGTAAATTTTAACTCAGTTCAACAGGATCAATCCTCTGGATCGTTTGAGCAGCGGCAAAAGACTCTTTATCTTCCTGGAGTGGGAGGAAACCTTAAACGTTCCCTTGTCCGATTCAAGATTCGATCCTTTGGGGAAGATGTTGTTTTTGCCACCCCTGCCTGACGCATGAGCTCTGAAAACAGACAAATCATATAGCCTTTCATTACAAAATCCTGAAGTTAAAAAAGACATGGCCTCCTCTATGAACCCCGTCAAACTAACAAAACGGAAATTGTCCAAACCTTGGCATCTGCCACAGCAGCTTTGAATTCTCAAAACTTACATAGTCGTTGAGTTACTCAGTAACTACATGTGCATATATTTAGATTTAATTGTTAAGATTATGTAACATCAAAGATGCATTTTCGACACTAGTTCGTTAATAGATTTGTTGCCATCTAACAACTTTTGTGTTTGTCTGAAGTTAGCATAGTTGCATCCAAAAGCACCAACTATAACAATCCCAAACAAGGATATAGCTCTGGAAATCTTTACGTGGACACAAACTAATTCATAGAAACAATATGCATATTCATTTCGTCAAATAGGATTAAATCCGGGTCCTATAAAAAGTGATTAAGCTAAAAATTCATATATATTATTTTAGGAAGACAAAAACTGCTGCTCATTTTGAAAGCATTCCTCTCAAAGGTGAGCAAATTTAAAGATTTCCCAAGGAAAGACGATCATGTGCCCGAGTCACACAAAACTCAAAAAACTTGCCTCTTTTCCTCTCGAGCTCTTCATCGAGTTCTTCTTTCCATTTTCGTTGTCTCTCGGTAAATTCAGAGCTATAGGAAAAAGATAATTCAGTTTAGTTAAAAGAGAACCATCTTCTCATTCAACATATTATGGTGCAAGGATAATCACATACCCTGGACTAAGTGCCTCGCGCTGATAATCTAGAAGCTCCTTAACATCTTGAGAAGCTTGAAAGTTTACATCAACAACATTTGATACCCGCCTGGAACAACTCGCAGGACTTGAGCTGCACTCAACATCGATGGCAGTAGAAAGTCTCCTGCTACCGAGCCTACTTGGTGACTTATTTTTTGGCGGAAGATTGTAATTATTTGAAACATTTTCCTTGTTCCCAACCCCAACTGGACTTGGAGGACCAGCAACAATCAAGGATTTATAGAATTCAAATAGAGGTGTTTGCAGCTTCTTCAATTCAATAGCCTAAAAAGAAATAGCGAAATATTACATACCTACAATTGAAAGCAAAAGTGGAAAAGGAGATGAAAATGTAACTTCTTTTAAGGCGAGCCCAATTCTTTTGGACAAAAGATGCATCAAATTCTAAAAGTAGGATGAACAAACCGGAATGACGCTTTTGAATATGAACTGATAACATCTTGCTGAAAACAAACAAAAAGGAGTCCTTGAGTCTACCTTTTCGTCAAGGAATTTTCTAATCTTTGATTCAGTTACTTCATCCTCATCTTCAGCTCCTGAATGCCCTGGGAATGTAACACCATAATCCTCCACACCCAAAGCTAAAGATCTAGTTACAGGCTCAGCTATTTGACTGGGAAACAACCCTGCTCCACTTTTATTCAACTCCGAACTTTCATCAAACTTGCAACGCCAATCATCATCGGGCTCACACATAGGATTGAAACTCTGCATAATGATGACAGAGAAGAACTTCAGTACAAATATTTTTCGTCGACTGAGAAAGAAGACGATTCATTTAAGGAAGACAATGAGATTTGCAAAGACCATGCAGTTTACTCCTTTACCTGATTACAATCATGAGAAAGCAATGAAGATGTGAATTTCGTTGGCGTAGCAAGTGCGACACCGTCATCATCTTCAACTCTGCACATATCGTCATCAAAATTTGCTGGTTTCCAAAGGGATCCTCTATCTGAGAACTGATCGGAATAAACAACTGAGCATCTGAGATTGCCGCCCAAATCACCACTATCCTTCAGTCCATTGCAGGCCACTTTTCCCTCAAGGCTCATTCTGCAGCATGAATAAAGTCTCAAGATTCAGAAATCAGATCCCTCAAAGATATTCAAATCCATTCATCAAAGTGCTTACGATTTCTTAATGCCAACCCCATTTGCTCCCATGCGCATTCCATCCTGGTTCAGATAATTAAATTGGTAAAGATACTGCCAATAGAACTGAAAACATATATCACCAAAAATGCCTTTGTTACCGTAGTAGAAGTGCGCAGAACAAGATAAGAATCTCGGCACTCTCCAGTAACAAATGGATGCTGAAAATAACAGGCAATGACAACAAACAACATATAAAGTATCAATAACTCTGTCAGAAAATATGGAAACATTGTAATTCACAGACAAATGTGAAAAGCATTGTGGCAAGACGACATCAAATGCAGTTTTTCATATAATAGTAATTTATGCTGTAGCAGTAGCACACATGAGAGAGCAGTTTGCACCACCTTTAACAACTCTGATGCAGTAGGTCTGAAGTCTGGCTCCCTGCAACATTTATGAAGTCAAGTTTGTTGGGTGAGAAAGAGATGAAGAGAAACTTAAAAAGGCATTCAAAGTTGATAGGATTTCTTTGAGTAAGAAGAGCCTACTTAGTAGATAGCTACTTTAGCACTCAATGAAATATGATATCAGGCAAATATATACAGATAAAAGAGAGAACATACTTTTGTAAACATTTTAACAAGAAGGCTTTTGCCTCAGGGGAGAGATGCTCAGGTATTGGCGGATGTGATTTTGTAGTGCCAACATAAAAAAGAGCAGCAGCCTTAAATGAAGCCAACAAAAATTAATTAATGATGATAAGTAAAACTAGAAATAGTACATCCTTAATTATGCGAATTCATAAAGAAATGAAAATTCAAGTACCTCCTCCTTATACTGCTGGCTCCAAGGAGCCTTTCCGGTAGCCATTTCAATGACTGTGCATCCAACACTCCAAATATCCGCAGAGCTGTTGATTTTTTTATCAGAAAAAGAAAATCTCAAGCACATGATTGAAAAATCAAATACACAAGCTCCTTTTTAACCAGGATAGGGATGCTTAGAGAACCAGGGCTAGAAATTGAAGAAAACTGTTCAACATATTAACTAGAACAAAACATAAAGTGCTATACTAGATGGTATACAACAAGACTTGCAATCAATAACATCGACTTGTCACAAGAAGAACGCTTTTAGTCAAGTTTTGCTTTGATTTTTATCACCTTCATTTGAGGTAGACGTCTCAAAACAGGCTAGCTAGATAGGATATTCCAATTCAACCGAGCTATCTATTTTTTAGATGGCAAGGCGACGAACCTAGACTTTGTGTCTAATTTGGTAGAATGGGGCGAGTCGGCCCGCAAACCCCATTTTGGCAGATCGGGAAATTTCTAATTGGCCCAACTACTTCATATGGTGGGGCAGGTCAGTCAAGGGGCTCAACCCATCTTGACAGCTCTACTTTTAGGTGCTGATGTGGAAAAACTTGAGCACATATGTATCTATCCAGTGCCGTGAGTTCATAAGTCCGATAGAAATATTATCTATATTAACTTGATGAAATCAAAACAATCTGAAATAACAAGTTTTTGTATGACAAACTTTTAAACTCACTAGATACTGGAGGTGTAGTAGAGAATACAAATAAATGCAAAAGATTGATAAAAATAACAATTGATTTTGTTGCATAAATAACTTCATTTACCAAGTTAACAGATTGAAACTATAGTGGGTAAAAGAAGTAAGCTGCTTGACTCACTAGCTATGACCACTTTGTACGATAACTTCGGGAGCCATCCAATATGGAGTACCCTTCATTGATTTGAAACCAGTTACAGTAGCCTGCAGCAGATTCCAAATACCAATTGTGAGGCAGTGTAATTGAGGGACTCGAGGCAACTGTTACAAATGCAAAGAGAAACATACCAATGCTTCAACTTTCTTGGATGCTCCAAAGTCGGCCAGTTTAATGCACCCCTTGTTATCAACAAGAATATTTGCACCCTAGGAGTAATCCAAATTATCATTTAATGATGATTGGAGATAATGAGAATAATAGGAAGCCAGAATGAATACCTTGATGTCCCGGTGCACAATTTTATTCTTGTGAAGATACTCTAGTCCTACCAGCAATTGTTTCGTATACATTCTAATAACCTGGAAGGCAAACACAAATGCAAGTCAAAAGTATTTCGATATACTATTCCGGAACAAAATATAATTTTTCATAGCCCCGTTTCTGTATGGCTCATTGTTGAAGTAATGGCTTTCAAAAAGGTTCGATGAAAAAACTCCAAAAAGATCCATCTCGGAGATTTAGCATCTTAGAGAATTGAAGATTTTAAGATTCAAGGACCCAATGACAATATCAAGGAACTTTTATCCGTCTGCACTTTCGAAAATTCTGAACAAGATTAAAGTAACCACTCACAGATTCTGGGAAGGAACCAAACTTTCCCAACAGAGATGATATGGATCCACCAGGCACAAATTCCAATAAAATATTCAGAGAATGCTCCTCTCTAGCTGTTCCCAAGTATCTCTGAACAACATGATAAACATGTGCTAGTATTAAATGCTTGACACCAGGTTCAAATGGATCAAACAATAGGAACTTTCACTATACTCACAACGATGTTTGGATGAGAGAGATTTTTCAGTAGATCAACTTCTTTTTCAAGCTCCCTAATATATTCCTGCCAAATGCAATATGCAAAGAAACTATCAAATGTCTATACTACATTATGTTCTGGTGATGAAAAA
Organism: Dorcoceras hygrometricum; assembly: GCA_001598015.1. Lineage (NCBI taxonomy): Eukaryota > Viridiplantae > Streptophyta > Magnoliopsida > Lamiales > Gesneriaceae > Dorcoceras > Dorcoceras hygrometricum. The sequence goes on from KV002466.1 coordinate 53,188, forward strand.
GGCATGGACTGAACGTCACCTTTTAGATAGTGAGATAGATGTTCGTCAATTTTCATATTTACCAATAAAAATGTGTTATCTCAATTTTGATGCAAGTGGGGTTATAAAAGCATAAGCATCATATACTGTATAGAGACAAATAAGCTCAAACCAATGCCCTTACTTGAGTTTTCTTCGAAGAACTGTCACTTCCAATTTCAACCTGCATCCAAGCAACAAAAGAAAAATTAAAAAAACCCACAAATTAGTGGATTATACTCATATCTATTGAGTGAAGACCATCAACAAACTAACAGAAAAAATTCATTTAGACGGTTGAAACCAAAACACCTCTTTAATAGCGAGCAATTCACCAGAAGCAATATTCATCCCCATGTATACCCTCCCAAATGCACCGCAACCAATCAACTCCCCTTTCCTCCAACGGATCTGCGGCGGCTGTTCAACATCCTTCTTCCTCAGCACCAAGTCCTCACATTTTTTAAAATTTTCTTTTACTGGAGAAGCTTCCCTGACTTTATTCACGCGAGGAGACTCCATTGTGGATCCTTCCATTGGCGGCAGTGGCATCTCCTCCTCCATCAGCGTTGCTCTCGAGACCTTTCTTGGAGGCGTCGAAATTGGCGGCAGTGCATGAACTGGAGGCTTCCCAAATAATCCAATTCTCGATTTTCGTATGCTCGAACCGATTTTCTCCACGAACCCACCAAATCCAACGGTTTCCTCGTCCGATGGTTTGAATACCAGGGATCGGCGCACGGAGCCTATAAATTCTTGCATCTTGATGTTGCTGGAGCGTAATTTAAGGCAAAATAGGGGATTCCACAGAGATAATCTTAGTGCATTTTACGGCGTGTGTTCATTAGAGTGAAAACTGAGAAGAGTTATGCATCGAGAAGGGGGAACAAAGATTTGAAAAAAAAACGATGGAGAACCAGGAAAATATTTCAATCTGTGCCTGAAAGTATTACCTATTTACTTTATTTCCCCAACAAGTTTGAAAGTTTTGAGAAAGTAGCCGTTGTGAATATTTGTAAATAAATGAAACAAATAATAATATTATCTTTGGATATACACGTACAGTAGCCTACGTCTCAGCAATGTTTTCGCCTTTCACATTTGTCACAAAATTTTTTATTATATAATATAATATATAATAATATCTCATTTATATAATATGCAGTGGCCAAGCTATGGGTGCACGAGTTCAGTCAAGCTCCAATATCATATTACTCGAACTTGATTGAATTCAAATTTTGTTGTGTCGAACTTATGAATATATCGAGTTACGCAAGGATTATATTGAAAAAAATAAAAAATATATATGATATTATATACGATATATACCGTTTTTTTTATTTCAATTACAAGGAGTATGTCAGGTAATTTTCGCTTGGTATTTTAGACCAGACCCGATATACTCTCGGAACTCAAAATTTTTCAAGAACCAGAGCTATTGCAGCTCCAATCTTATTGTCTGGCAGTGCGTGCTATCTCGTTTGCTTTTAAACGCGTATTGTCTTTGTTCCGTGTTGTCCCCACCCCTCCCCGCACGAACGTCTGATCCGATCCTTTCAAAAGAATTTAACAAATGGTATCAGAGCTATTAAACTCTTTACCGCAATCTATTTTTGGTCCTAAAATTTTCAACACTTACAACTGATTTCTAAGGCTTCTAAAAATTGTATATAACTAAGTGAAAGTCTATCTGTTTCAACTTTAAGCTGAAATGAATAGAAAATATTCTAAATTGAAAAGGAATAGCTAATAGACATTCTAATAGCGTTCAAAGGTTCAATGGATTCAGATACAATTGTTTGTTGATTGTGGTTCTCGTAAAATTTAAAGTCATCATTCTTTATAGTCTTCGTATTCAAATGGTGATAAATGTTAACAGTAGATGTTGAAGTACAATAAATGCCCATACTAGGTAGATCAATCGAACAGTGGCGCTTGAATTGTTATATTGTTTAAAAAGATTGAGTTGCACAGTTACCACCAACTATAGCTTTTGGTAAAACGGCAAGCACTCAGTCCTACAGTTGGTATCAGAGCCAAGGTCAGAGTTTGATTCTCATTGATTGTAAGGAGTACAATTATTGGGATGAGTATTGTTGAAGTGCAATAATTGTCCGTGCTAGGTAGAGCGATCTAACTGTGAGTATTGTTGAAGTGCAATAATTGTCCGTGCTAGGTAGAGCGATCTAACTGTGACGTTTGAGTTGCTATACGATTTAAAAGATCGTAGTTGTACCGTTACCACCAGCTATAGCTTTTGGTAAAGCAGCAACGCTCGATCCTACAATCAATTGTTGAGTTAAGCGTGCATGAGTGAGACAAGTACTGGGATGGGTGACCTCCTGGGAAGCTCTCGTACGTCAAGCTGCTGACATTGCGCCGCTTGATCTGGTTGGCCAGGTGAGCTGTAAAAGTTATGACAGATAGCGAGGTCAGGTGTTCGAGTCTCCCAAGAAGCATTTTTTATACTTCTTGGGGGGGGGATTGTTGAGTTAAGCGTGCATGGATGAGAGAAGTATTGGAATGGATGACCTCCTGAGAAGATCTCGTACGTCAAGCTGCTTACGTTTCTCCGCTTGATCTCGTTGGCTAGATGGGTTGTAAAAGTGATGTCGGATATTAACGAACAATATTATCTCTGCTGAGGATAGGACCAACGGTAGGGTAATGGGTAAGACTGGCCTCTAAGGGAAATGAGACAGCATCAGCAGTTAGACACGCACCATCCTCAGACTCATGTGTGTAACAGTCTGACCTTAACGCACATAATATGTTGTTAGAGTAGATGCCCAACTAGCCAACTTGTGGCATGTGGGTTTTATTGATTCTTGTACATGACAATCTTTATTTATGAAATTCGCATTTATTTATGGCATTCTTTATCTTCATTATGATTATAATGTTAACAATTGTGTTGGATAAAGACCTAGAATGCACCATAGTGTATGTTAGATGTGATAGTGGATATAATGGCTATCATGAAACACATCTAATAGTCACTGTATATTCTGAATTCGTTCCTAGTCGATTGGGCCGTCAAAATGAGGATAAGGCGTCCCGAGCTTGAGACTAGCATCTGCGATTGAAGTACCATGTTTCATTGGTAGGGAACACTGTGATGTTCTGAGCATGCAGATGGATAGTGACCTGGTGATCTATCGAACTACCCTCGTTCGGACTTTCCAAGTGGTTACCATTTGTCGAGTGGATAAGTCCGAGGTCTTGGTTGTACTGATTAGTCCTCACTACTCGAAACGTCATTGAGACTCTACATGATAGGCGCCTCACTTTGACCCATTTGCCGACTCATTTGGGGTCATTAGGCGGCTGGATTGGGTGAGGTCCCGATGTATGTAGGAGTCGATGCTTCGTTGTCGAGGATTCACCGCTCGCTTTCATGCGTGGATATCCTATGTTATCTAAGGAGACAATAGTGTGATAAATCTCTGGCCAGAGTACTGGATGTGTTTTAGGTAAATGGGTTTTACCTAGTAACACTTGCGATGTCACTATTTGATCTCCAAGATGTATGCATAGCTATCTGATCTTTAGGGACTCTCGATTTACCAATGGTCGTTGATCTGATTGGGGTATGTGTGTTGAAAGGACCGTACTGTACGCTAACCATGACCGACTGGTTCTTGCAGACACTATCAGTGATACCTAGGGGATCATGGGGCGATGTTGCTAGGCGCTTTACCATGATCCGATGGGCAAGTCCGAACTTATGATTTCTGAGTCACAATGGTTGTGGGCCCACGGCTAACTGTATCCCTGAACCATTGAGGATCACACAAGTACTGGATTCATGATTCCCGCACGAAAACTGAGCTCAATGTGTTGAGCATAGGAAGAGGATTTTAGGGAGTGCGACTTCCTAAAAGTCAACATGGGTCAAATTGCGATTTCTCAAAGTTGAGGGGCTAAACTGTTTTTGGTCTAGGTGATCTGAAAAATTGTTTTTCACATCATAATATTCAGTTTTGGAAACTGAGTCGATCGATCCGATCTGATCATCGATCGGAGTTATGATGAAACCGCAGTGATTTAAATGAACCGAATGGTCACATGGACCTGGGCCTGACCCAAGTCCAATGGACCTGTTCAAGCCCATCATAGGTCTATATGTTGATATGACCTAGGGCTTTAATCACAACACCAAAAACACACCCTAGCTCCAACTCTCGGCCGCCCCCTCCTCTCTTAAACCTCACGCCGCCGCCGGCCACCTCCAAGCGTCGCCGCCGCCGCCCGTCGCCGGTGATCGTGATCGGACTTGTTTCGATCAGCGTGACGAGGAGAATCCTTTCGTGCCAAAATCCGTCAGATCTTCTAGTGCGGATTGAAGGAGGAATCGTGTTTCCGGTCGTGGACCTGATTAGACGATCTACCGCCGCCTACATTTCAAGAGCCAGATTTTCCTGTGAATTTGGTTGGAGCCAGGCGCCTAGACGCCAGCAAGGTGACAATCGATAAACATCCTATGTATGGTTTATTGATTATTTGTAATGTAATGAACGTATCTCGGGGCAAAATTTTAACTTCTGCTGCGCCCCCAGGAAACGAGATACGGATCCGCCATTGTCGCCAACAAAAACATATATCAAGTACCAAACAACAACTACTACAAAGCACAGGACAACCCCCGGCTAACAGTACTGATACATAATATGCTATACGCTAACTGGGACACTCTAACCACCTCCTGGGGCACCTCCGGTTGGGTCTACTCCATGACCGACAGAGTAACCATGATAACCTGAAAACACACACAGGCAACAAACAAGCAAGCCCCAGAGGGACAGGGGGCAAACCCTAGTACGGAGAGCAAATGAAAACAGCAGTTAGATAGCAACAGATAAAATGCAGATTTCATGCATGAGATCAAGGCTACAGCCGAACACAGGGAGCCAAAGGATTCCAAGGACATCTCAACAACTGAAATCCAAAAAAAAGGCAGTGGCCACAATGTGTGTGAGTATATGGTGCGGCCGCCTTCCGGCGATCCTCGTGGCGATGCGACGGCTGTTCTGTCTTCTAGGTTTTGTTTCGGGCCTGTCCCGAGCAACCCACGAAGTTTTCGAGCCAATAATCGATATTGGGCCTATTTTGGTCGGACCAAAATTTATTTTGAAATTTTTGAAGTTTTTGGCCTAAAATTCTTTTAAGCCCAATTTGATGCAACTAAAATTAACAAAATGTGATTTTTTGATTATAGGATATTATTTTATAATTAAAATATGATTTTGTTGATAAAATATGATTTTGTCGACAAAATGCGATTTTAGTTATAAAATATGATTTTATGATTAAAATATGATTTTGTAGGTAAATATCAAATATGATTTATTATTTAAATTTATGAAAATTAATTAGATTGATTGCATGTTTGGGATGATCGAGAGCCGTGCTCAATGTGTTAGGTGTATGCTATAGGTTTTGCGATTTTGGTTGTATATATATTGTTGTTATATCGTTATAAAGTGGGTCTGTTTGTGGTCCGTTCCCACCCCTACAAATTTGTATCCCATATGTGTCATGGTAATTTAAATGTAAATTACTAGATTTAGTGGGAGGACATTTGAAGACAGTGGACATGACGATCAAAGATGTTGAAGACCGAAGATCTGTAAAACCGAAAGCAATTGTAATAGGATTGCATTGCATATTGCATTTCACCTAGGACTAGATCCAGGTCTGTGATTGGCAACCACGGACCGCATAGCTCTCGCGATCGATCATCCGAAAGTTTTTATATATTCGATATATGTCTGTTGAATCCGCATGTTTTAAATTATGATTTAAAATATTGATGAGACCAAATTTTCAAAAATAAAATCCCTCGTTTTAAATATGATTTAAAACTGATATCAAGATTAAAAGTTTATTCGATAAACTAAAGGGAATTTAAATTTGTTTAAATCTCCCTACTGTACGCCGATGCTACCCGTATACATGGACCCGGCTCATATTATTGAGGGGGTTATGTATGCCGGAAAGCTGTCCACGCCATTGACAATTGTTGTGAGTTGGTTGGAACTCCCTTTAACGTTGGCTCATATTATTGGGGATGTTAAGGGGACCGTCCTTCACGACTCAACATTGATGGGTCATCTTGACACGTGATAGTAAACGGCGTCATATTATTGGGCCCTTACTGGACGTGAGGTGAATACATGGAGGTTGCATCGGTTGCAATTGGAAACTACCTTTTGGGGGTCATGGTTGGCTGATATTATTCGGGACCATGATCGCTTGATTGGGCTCCGTGTCCCCACTAAGGAAACTTGCTTTCCCGATTTCATTAGAGGGTGGTGAAATCGTTAAAATAGTGGGAGGGTAATTCATAGAACTAAATGACCTTGTTTTATGTCTTAGCGTTATTTCATATATAGTTAGTAATGTATGTCTGTTTTCTTTTCAGTATAACTGCATTTATAATGTCTTCGATCATAAACCCACTCGCTGCAATACTGGATAGCAACAAGTTCATCGGTCTGAACTACCAAGACTGGCTTCGAAACCTCAACATTGTGTTGGCTTCGGAGAAACTTCTTTATACGATAGAGAAGAGCCCTCCGAAGGAAGCCCCTGCCGATATCAGCCCTGAGGAGCTGACTACGCTTAAACAATGGTGGGACGACGAGTTTAAGACTCGATGCTATGTGATGGCATCGATGTCCAACGAAATGCAACGACGCTTTGAGAAGACGAAGTATGCTGCTGACATACTCTTTCATCTTAAGGAACTGTATGGGGAGAACTCTCGACATGAGAGGTTCACCACTGTCAAGGAGCTTATGACAAGCCACATGCGCGATGGGACTTCGGTCCGCGAGCATGGGGTTCGTATGATTGAGCTCGTTGAAAAGTTGGCGGGCCTTGATACCACACTTCCACATGAGCTGTCTGTGGATGTGCTTCTCCTCTCACTACCCGCTGCATTCGACTCCTTTGTGGTCAACTTCAACATGAACAAGATGGCAGCCACCCTCGAAGAGGTGGTTAACATGTTGGTCGTGTTCGAGGGGACCATAAAGAAGGACAAGCCCGTCCTCCTTATGGGCTCTTATTCCTCTGCGAAGAAGGGGCCCAAACGCAAGGGTAAGAAGCGTTTTGCCCCTGCGAAGGAGGAAAATCCCACTAAGAAGCCCAAGGAAAAGACTTCCAAGCCAAACAAGACCGAGGATGTTTGCCACCACTGTCACAAGCCTGGGCATTGGAGGAGGAACTGCAAGGAGTACCTCGAGCAGTTGCGAACTGCAAAAGGTATGTTCTATATCGAAATAAATATGTCTCTTAATTCGACTTCTTGGGTACTTGATACCGGATGTGGATCTCATATCTGCAATGATTTGCAGGTGATGACAAAAAGCCGACGTCTTAGAGAGGATGAGACCCACTTGAGGCTGGTCAATGGAGCAAGAGTTGCTGCAGTAGCTATAAGAGATGTTTATTTATTTCTGTCTTCAGATTTTAAGTTGTTATTGAGAAACGTTTTATTTGTTTCCGAGTTAATAAAGAACATTATTTCTGTTTCTATGCTTGATAGTGATGGATATTCTTGTATGTTTTCTAATTCGATTTGCAGTATATACAAGAATGAATCTTTAATTGGAACTGGGGAACGCGAAAACGATTTATACACCTTAAAATTAAAAGAAGTTCCAACTCGTGATGTGGAAACACATACAACAACAATTAAAAGGAAAAGCGATAACTTGAACCCAGCACAACTTTGACACGCTAGGCTAGATCATATTTCTCTAAGTAGGATGAACAAGTTAGTTAGGAGTGACATGTTTGATTTGTCAGACATTAACTCCCTACCGACTTGTGAATCTTGTCTCAAGGGAAAGATGACTAAACAACCCTTCAAGGGCAAGCCTGAACGTGCTCAAGGCCTATTGGATTTGATCCATACTGATGTGTGTGGTCCACTTAGCATTGGTACTAAGTACGGTCACACATACTTCATCACCTTTATCGATGATTACTCTAGGTATGGGTACTTGTACTTAATGAAGCACAAGTCTGAATCCTTTGAAAGGTTCAAAGAATTCAAGGTTGAAGTAGAAAATCAATTAGGCAAAAGTATTAAAGCACTTCGATCTGATCGAGGTGGTGAATACTTGAGTGCTGAATTTCAAGACTATCTAAGAGAGAATGTGATTCTCTCGCAGTGGATCCCTCGGGCCACACCAAAACTCAATGGTGGAGCGGAGCGTCGTAATCGAACCCTGATGGACATGGTTCGATCTATGATGAGCTTCACTGAGCTTCCTACCTCGTTTTGGGGCTATGCGCTCGAAACGGCGGTAATGTTGTTGAACAATATCCACACCAAGGCAGTGGATAAGACTCCATATGAGATATGGATGGGCAAACCGTCCAAATACTCATTTATGGGGATTTGGGGATGTCCTGCTTACGTGAAGCAGACAGTGGGAGAGAAG
>KV002466.1:66115-82074 GCA_001598015.1 Dorcoceras hygrometricum
TGGGCAAGTCCGAAATTGTGATTTCGGAGTCACAATGGTTGTGGGCCCACGGCTAGCTATATCCCTGAACCATTGAGGGTCACACAAGTACTGGATTCATGATTTCCGTACGGAAACTGAGCTCAATTTTTTGAGCATAGGAAGAGGATTTTAGGGAGTGCGACTTCCTAAAAGTCAACAGGGGTCAAATTGCGATTTCCCAAAGTTGAGGGGCTAAACTGTAATTTTGGTCTAGGTGATCTGAAAAATTGTTTTTATCATAATATTTAGTTTTGGAAACTGAGTCGATCGGTCCGATCTGATCGTCGATCGGAGTTATGATGAAACCGCAGTGATTTAAATGAACCGAATGTTCATATGGACCTGGGCCTGACCCAAGTCCAATGGGCCGGTTCAAGCCCATCATAGGTCTATATGTTGATATGACCTAGGGCTTTAATCACAACACCAAAAACACACCCTAGCTCCAACTCTCGGCCGCCCCCTCCTCTCTTAAACCTCACGCCGCCGCCGGCCACCTCCAAGCGTCGCCGCCGCCGCCCCGCAACACCGCCCGTCGTCGATGATCGTGATCGGACTTGTTTCGATCAGCGTGACGAGGAGAATCCGTTCGTGCCAAAATCCATCAGATCTTCTAGTGCAGATTGATGGAGGAATCGTGTTTCCGGTCGTGGACCTGATTAGACGATCTACCGCCGCCTACATTTCAAGAGCCAGATTTCCATGTGAATCTGGTTGGAGTCAGGCGCCTAGACGCCAACAAGGTGACAATCGATAAACATCCTATGTATGATTTATTGATTATTTGTAATGTATTGAACGTATCTCGGGGCAAAATTTTAACTTCCGCTGCGCCCCCGGGAAACGGGATCCGGGTCCGCCACTTTCGGCAACATATGTGCACTCTGCGTTGCCACATTATAAGGAAATAAAATTTCATCTTGGCTAACAACTATAGTTTTTGGCCTAGTAGTAAAAGTTTGATCCTAACAATTGATATCAGAGCGAGGTCAGGGGTTCGAGTCTCCCAATAAGCATTTTTTATACTTCTTGGGGGGGGGGGGATTTATAGAGTTAAACGTGCATGTGTGAGAAAAGTACTGGGATGAGTGACCTCCTGGGAAGCTCTCATACATCAAGCTGCTGACATGGTGCCGCTTGATCTGATTGAATAGGTGGGATGTTGAAGTGATGTTAGATCTTAACGAATAATACTATTTTTGCTGGGTATAGGATCGACGGTAGGGTAATGGATAAGACTGATCTCTAAGGAAAATAAGACAGTACCAGCAGCTAGACACACACCCTCCTCAGACTCATGGGCCTAAAAACCCGATCATAACGCATATAATAGGTGCACATGCGCTGTTACATTATAAGAAAATAAAGTTAAACATTGGCTAACAGCTATAGCTTTTGGCCTAGTGGTAAGCGTTTGATCCTAACAGTAGACTCAGCCTATGAATGCTCATACACGTGCCTTCAAGTAATAAATGTGGATTTATTGCCTATGAATGCTCATACACGTGCCTTCAAGTAATAAATGTGGATTTATTCTTGTACTGTTTCATTAAATTCACATTTCTTTTGCTCAATATAGACAAATACACTACCAAATCTATCATGTTCAATATTTTTTGAGTTGTTCAACGACTATAAATGATCTATCGAGTCAACTTATCCAATTCAGCTCTGATCTAACTAACAATCGAAGACCCAATCTGATATGATCATCTATTCTGAACTGGTGTCCTAAGTGATCCAAACCGCTCATCCTAATCTGATCTGAACATCTCTTCTAGTCTGTTGGCTTGAACTGATCTGCTGATCTGAATAACAAGTGTTGTTAGGTCCGGCCAAATATGATTTTCTTATCTGCGAGCTTAATTTTGTATCATCAAAACTTCGAATTTTATCCTTTAACACCGGAATTTAACGATGATTTTTATAATAATTAGTGATAGTGTATTAAACTGATTTCATAAGCTAATCGTTTTTAACTAGCTGATAAAATAAGTTTTTTGTTGACTTTTAAAATTATGGTATTTTATAGGTTTTTTTTCCCTTTTTAGATCATATATTGTATTTTTATCTCGTTTTATAGAGTATGATTGGACATTACATGATAAAATAACATGACGTAAATTTGGTTATGTTTTTAAAATGAAATATTGTCTATGATAGATGCATATCTAGACTGGTAGAATATGATCACAGATCTTATACATGACCTTCCATTTCTGAATTCTTATTTCCAAGTTTAAAAGATTATATGTGAGATTATACTGTAACATACAAATAATATTTTTTATGATATCTGAATGTGGTGAAATATTTTTTAAAAAGAGTTTTGAATAAGAGGGTGAGGGCCATGCATGATAATTTAACATGCCTTCTCATGGACAACCCAATTGCTGATTATATCCTTAGATCTAACACTATGAAGAGTTGTAATAGTTAATGCTTAGTAAGTTAATGAAATGTGGTTTTATGATATATTTAATTAAACAAAACCTTCTATATATTTATTTTTAAAAATAATAATAAATAGAAGGCCTTTTCAGGTTAAGGTAGGTTAGGAGCCATCAACCATTAGGCAATAACAATTGAAATTTTCTATTAGTATCATATATAATGTGCATACGTATCTTTCTCATTAATTAAATTTTTGAACATATACTGTTACTTTTCTATCCAAGAATTTAGTAATTTCCCCGGCTTCACGGGTTCGATTCTCGTGTGGAGCATATGCCTCACTGAAATATTGTGGGGTATGCTCTGGGAATTCGTCCGTTATATGGGTCCTCTCTCCCGGGCCGCTGCCTACTCGTGCATATCCCTCGATTTACCAACCTGTACGGACCAAGGGGCCTATGTCCTATACAAGGGGTTAGCCCATTAATGAGTTAACTTTTTTTTAAAAAAAAAATATATTTCTAACCGTTTGCATCCGTCAACCTATGAAATCTACCATCACAACAAAATGTACTGAGCCGACATCAGGCAATGTCACACAATGTTTAATTCACACAGTGTTGAATCCATAGTGCTATAGTCTTTTTTTTTAATAATTAATTTGTTCACGGGTGATGTTTTATTGGAGTATCAGATTGGATTGATTCATTATTTTCAAGCATCAATCAAGTTAATAATAATTTAATTAATCAAATTAATTAATAATAAAACAATCAAGGTAATAATAACACATCAATAAATTCATTAAATTAAAATTACAATATTCTCCTCCATTTCCTTATTTTAAATACCAATTATTTATAAACATAAAATATATATCATTCAGTTTTATCCCAAATTTAATCAATAAAAAATCCAACATGTCTTAATTTAATAAATGATATTGGATATACCACTCAAATTTTTAATCATATATCTATCAACCTGAACCTTATTGTATTGTATGTATATATGGAATAATACATAATGTAATATGTATCAAACTGAATCTTATTGTATTGTATGTATATTTGTAATATGTATGTCAAAATAGAACGTTTTAACATTTTTCTTTATTTATAAGTAATTATTTATAAAATGGGGAAGTTAAATTTAATAAAATGAACGAAAAGATATAGAAGAGGTAATAAAAAATAATTCCTTCCTATTTCAAAAAACAAATAATAATAATTTCTTGTCTGTATGTCCTGTATGTTCCTTGCATGAATCTACTGCCCAGTTTCACTTTTAACCCAGCTTTTCAATTTACTAATGAACTATGTCCGATCAAAACTGAAGTACCTAACCAAATCCCCAAATAATATATATACACGAGCAAGAAACTGGATTTATACCATTGAGTGAGAAGCTATTGGCTTTGATGGTGTTTTATCGGCTTCATGCTTTAGAAAGAGGGCGTAGAGTAGTTCATTCCACGTATCCGGCACTCCAGGCAGACACCAATGGCTACAATCTTGCCTATGTAAAGGTGCAGGACCTAAAGTTGGACCCAAGTAGTACAGAGACGAGTGAGCATCTTTTCTTCTGGATGACAGATGAGTTATGTTGAGAATGTTTAACGCTGACATGTTCGGCTGGCTTGACGTGAATCGGTTGAAAATGTTGTATTTCGTCCAGACGTGTGAGTGCACTAGTGAAGAACCAAGCTCGGGGAGTGTTTCCATGTGACATGATCCTCCGTTTCTCCAGTCTCCGCCCCTGGGGATTTGAAAAATGATTTTATTGAAGGGATGTAAAAAAATGAATGCAAAAGTGGCTGAAACGACATCAGGGTGGGCGATAGCAGGGGCAGAAATGGACCATTTCCGTGCCTCTTATTGAAACACAAACACGCATTTGAGTGCAAACATTGTGGAAGTGCATGAAAAATCAAGACCAGAGTTCCACACACAACTAACTACAAGTTGAACAAAACTAGATGCACAGGTGACAATATAAAGGCGAATAAGAGATGGAAAATGGGGAGAAGGGCTATAGTGAAACCTGAAATGCACAGGAGCATATGTTCGAAAAAAGACTTGAGTCTTTGCAGCATCCACTTCACGACGTATCCAATCCATGACTGTTTCTAAGGACCTCCTGAACGCACTCTCAACTGTCATACCCATCTTGACCTCCGAACCTTCTTGAAAGTAACAACCTCTGAAATCCATGTGTATTTGATTAGGACTTCAAAAAGGAAACCAAGCACGAACAACATCTGTCTTAATTAGGCCAAATTAAGCATTCAAGAGGCTACAAGTCTAAATGAGATTACCCCCTCGCTGTCTTCTCATAATTCCACCAATGTCCCGAGTTCAAAATGAGCAAATCAGAATCTTTCCATCTGGCAGATGCCCAATCCATTTGATCCAACTTTAATGTTGTTTTGACATTCGACGAAACATTGTGAGGGGGCCGACTTTGCAGGACAAGAAATGGCGCCCTGTGGTACTCAACAGAGCAGTTATAATCTTTAAACTTGAAGACTAAGAATCCTTTGTGCTTTGTGATGGGATTCCCATTCACTTCTTTTATTGAATCCTTATCAGAAATCACAGAAGATAGCATGCAGAGAAGAGATTCCCATTGGTTTCTCCCTATCGAGTCTCCAGCAAACACTACACGTTTGTTTCGCAGTTTCTCTAGCATTATCCTACCATCAAATCTGTTTTTAATATATAAAAGCATTATATAAACAATACAAGTTCAACTTGAAAAATAATCAATCAGTACACTGGAACAACTCCCAAAGATATTGACATGGTGAACATTGATCTATACCGTCTGAGTGAAGGTTCGTTTCATTCTATTCAATAAATGAAATACAAAATGGCACACATTACATAACTACTCAAACTCTCATTTTGGGTCATTTATAAAACAGTCCCGATTACGTTTACATGTTAATATGTTCCTTGCCGACAGATCCGAATCCTATTCATCGCAACATAAATTACAACAGCTATCTAAAATTTTAACTCATCATGGAAAACAATATCAAATAATATGTTTCAGAATAAACAAGTACTTAATAAAAAAACCCACAATTGAAATCTTCAATCCAAACTCCAAGGGAAAGCAATAATCAAGAAAATAACATTAATTTACTGGATACAGCTAGTGCGATTGTGATATACTCAAATACAAAAACCTACGCGTCAAAAACAAGAGAGATTACGATTATGCCAAGTATTCAAATCTGTCCAACAAAATAGCACGTCAAACAAGAGGAACAAACACGAGAAGAAGCCAAAGCCAATCAAAATACATACAAAAACTAGCTTACTATATCAACTTTTCTACAGTAATAAGCATAAAAAAAGAACACATCAATTTAACAGTTTGCTCACTGTTTTTCAAAATTTTAACCACAGGAGACATCGATCTAACGTCTTGCTGCAAAAAGTTGAGCATAATAGAGAAGAACAAAAAAATTTTTGCTGATAAGATTACGGACTTGGATCAAGTCCATTCTGAAACTAGCTTGAGGGAGGATTGAGAACTTAATCAAGCCAACGTGCGACATCTAATACTGATCATGAAAAATAACAATGGAGAAGAAAACAAGAAGGAAGATGACCTGGGCAAGTCGCACTTTTTGGGCTGCCACCTCCATTTTGTATAGAAAAAATCAGGCCTCCCATTTTCAGAACACCTGAATCCTTCATCCAAGTACCTGCAATCTCTGGACTGATACAAGGGATAATTCTCATCCCACACCCAGTCACCTTCAAACACATCACACCCACCATTATTTTCACTCAGAAAATCAGCCCTTTTCCCCATGCTTTTACTCACACCACTTGCCCCATCCATTCGCAGCCACAAAAACCTCTCGTTCTTCGAAGGGAACCCCAGCCCATCTCTCAAACCTCCATAATCCAACCAAAAGAAACCAAAGATCACGAGTACCGTAACCAGAAAGAACCCAATAATTCCAACAGACGGCTCGAAAAGCCTGACACGCTTCACTTTGTTGAAAAAATCCATAAACCTCACCGTCCCAGAGTACTCTCCAGATGGTCTACTCCACTTTTGAAAAGAGAAGATAAAAAACAAGCCAAGACTCAATCTTTTTCATCTCATTTACACATATATCTGTATATTAAGACAGGGAAGACACAAGAATTGTAGGGTACAAGCAAAACAACCGCTGAAATCATCATAACAAGTTCGGTTTGAGAGCAAATTCAGTGTGTGTGGGTTACTTACTTTTTTGGTTGTTCTTATTTGGCTTCTTTACTTGTTGAACGAGTAAATTAATGGCAGGCCAGGAATAAATAAAATAAAATTGTTTTGACCCTTTTGCTGCAACAGTGATTACTCAGCAAAAGGGAAGAAAAATGTGTGGAAAAAGCAAGGTACCGTTAATGGAAGAACCAGACGTGTATGAGTGGGTTGGGTATATGTAATGATGGGATCATGGGAGGATTGGTGTTAGAACAAATTTAAGGAGGATTAATATTCAAATCTAAAAAATCCTTAAATTGATATTTGTCATAATGACTAATTGATATATAAATAGTAGCCAACGCCAATACATTTTCCGTATGTAACATTCATTTTTTATTACTACACACACACATATATATATATATATATATATATATGATATTTTTCTTGTGGGTTTGTGCTCCACACGAAATACATGAAATCGGGTGGTTTTCGGGACAGGTTATCGATTTTGGTTAATGCGGTAATTTCGTAGCAAGTAAGAGGATATTATCTCTATTCAAAACTCGACTCGATAATAATGACGACGACGCCTAAGGTGATAATATATATTTATTAAAAACATACAAAAAGAAAATAAAACATAAATATTTGAATCCTAACCATTCAAATGTCACGTGACATCACGGAGAAGAAAGCAAGTGATGTCAATGAGTTTACTATTTTTTGGTTATTTAATTATGGGTTATAAATGTTATAATACAAGTATATTAGGATCGAACGCTTATCATTATGTCAAAAATTAGTCAATATGTAAATTTATTTCCTTATAATATGACAGTGTAGAGTGTACCTATTGTGTGCGTTAGGGTTGCCGGGAGGTACGTGTCTAACTGTTGGTGCTGTCTCATTTCCTTTATAGATCAGTCTTACCATTTCCCGACCGTCGACCCTATCCCCTGCAGAGATAGTATTATCCTTTAAGATTTGGTGTCACACTTTTACAGCTCACCTGACCAACCAAATCAAGCGGCACTACGTCAGCAGATTGACGTACGAGAGCTTTCCAGGAGGTCACCCATCCCAGTACTGCTCTCACACTTGCACGTTTAACTCAACAAAGTAATATTAGTTATAAAAGATTATATTTAATTTATTTTTTTAGATGAATGATGTAAATTTTTTATTTTTTGTCAATAAACAAATACTTGAAATATAAAAAAATTAAATAGGGATGGGAATTCTCCGAGCTTGTAAAACTGGGGATGGGTGAATGGCTTAAAAAATAAATACTTCTCGGTCGTACGCCCCGTCGATTTTGCTTCTTCGTCTGTCGCTTCCCGATTTTACACCGCCGTTGATAAAGTACAAAGAGAATTTATTACGAAGAAACCAAAAAATCCATAAAAAAATGGCGATATATGAATGTTGTCTCCCATGTTTGAACGTAACCATAACACCTATTTAAATCAGCACAAAAAGAATGTCAAAGAATGAACCACGGAGAAGAACAAGAGAGAACATATTGAATTCATACGAGAA
Organism: Dorcoceras hygrometricum; assembly: GCA_001598015.1. Taxonomy (NCBI): domain Eukaryota; kingdom Viridiplantae; phylum Streptophyta; class Magnoliopsida; order Lamiales; family Gesneriaceae; genus Dorcoceras; species Dorcoceras hygrometricum. Next base: position 74,288 of record KV002466.1, read on the forward strand.
CAACCTTTCAAGCTATTCGAATAGCCAATCTTGCAAATCATTTTGCCTCGTAGAAAATTTGATATATGATCAAAATGATCAATTAGACATTCTTGTTAATTCAAGAAGAGTCCAAACTATTGAATCATTGTTTGATTCACATAGTGCAGTAAACTCAGATTACTGAATCATCGTTGGATTAACATAGATCTTTTAAGTGGTTGACCTAGAGTTTCTCCCTAGGTTGTGTATTAGTGAAGTTTTTTGTACAATCTGATATATCAATTAAGCCTTCTAATGAAATATTTCAAGAAAGTTCCGAACATACATAAATAAATCCTTATATCTTTTATTTACTGTATTGTTTTAAACTTCTAGTATATTCCTGTTTATCACTAAGAACTCTACAAAATATTTTCGCATCATTTAATAATATTTCGCTACTCTTAGCTAAGGTTGAGAAAATTGATAAAATAATGAGAGTTACTTTATGATGAGATAATCTTAAGCAGATAAAAATTATATCTAGATACAAACTCAAGCGGAGGAAAATAATTCGGATAAGGCATACATCGGGTATCCCAAAGAAAAGATTTCAAAAGTTCTAAAATAGTTCATTCATCCGCTCTAAACTATTTCTGATCCCAACGGAAGGAGTTACTAAAAGTATAATTTTAGAAATAAATATTTGAAATGTTTATATTTGGGATTTGATACTATCTCTACTTTGGATATATTCAACTCCAAAAATAAAGTCAATTGAAAAAATTTTCTCACTTATAAATTCATAGAAATTTACTAATATATAAGGAACTTACCATTTTCCGTAATTATTGAAAAAGGCAAAATAAGGGTACTAGGATCTTTATATTATGGAACACTATTTTAAAAAAGATTTAAAATGAAGCTATTTTTATAATACAATTTGAAATTATAATAATAAATTTCTTTCATTATTTCCGTTGTATAATTGATATGTAGAGATGTTACGTAATGATAATTGCTTATGTGGCTCAAATTGCTTTTGAATGTTTAAGTCTTAATGAATGAATAGAAACTCCGTTATTTTGATTAGAATATTGGGATCGAATTTAACCCTCAATATACTTGTTATTTTGATAATAATCGGCACTTAGAGGGTGTAACCAGATCGAATGATAAGACGCAGGATTCAACAAGACATTGAAGCCGAGTTGCGATATCCAAACTGGTTCCAGCTGGTTGTTGAAACCAGCTTGTTATTAAGCAAGCGCTCAACATGCTGATTCCAGCTGGATGCAGAAACCAGCTCGACACACAGCCGAACGATCTGGTTAACTTAACTTGAGCTGCAATAGCTCACTGTTCTTGAATACTTGTGCACCGAAATACAGATTGAGTAATAAATATAAATCATGCGAAAATAACTCAAACTGCACTCTAAAGTTCGAAATCTCGATTAAACTGTTTTATGCGTTTGATAAATATGCAATGCGTGAACATGCAAATACTGAAAGCCGTAAAGAAAATAAGCTGATTTGTTTATGGAAGTTCGGAGCTCAATCTCCTACGTCTCCCCTTCTTCCGCAACTGAAAGGATCCACTAGAAGACTTTGATTACAACGCCCCCGCTGCAACCCACTCCTATGACCCACAGCCGCAAGAATCCTAGTCACACCACTGCACACCAGCCCGCAAGCTGCGTGTGACTAACTCACTTCTTTTACGTCTCAGTGAGAAAGGCTACAAGGACTTGTTTAACGTCTCTGTCCAAAGACTACACACACTTCTTTAACGTCTCAGTGCGAAAGACAACTAGACTTAACGTCTCTATCCAAAGACTACAATGGAGAGTATTGAATCACATTCATTGTGATCTATTTCGCCCAACTCTCGAATGTGAGTGAATGTGTGTTTGTGAGATTTACAGTGTAAGCACAATCTCTCAATCATTAAATCTCTCACACCCTGGGAAGTGCTCCTAGTTCGAGCTGATTTTTCATTGTCTTCCCAGGTTCAATGTTGTGCGTTTCTTGATTTTTTATTTGGACTTCGCACAACTATACTCTCTCTGTTTGCGCATCTATTCTATTGTATGCGCCTTGCCTTCTTTTTACTGCTCATTGTCTTCTTCATATAAATAGCATTGTGCAGATTTGTTTTACAGATCAGAATCAGCCGCCGTAGTCCCTAAGCTGTTGTCGTATCCATGAAATATGAGCACAACAGCTCCCAGCTTCTAAGTACTCTGCCTCAGCGTTGGACGTCGCGATTGATGTCTGCTTCTTGCTAAACCAGAAAATTAATCTATAACCCAAGAATTGACAAGTTCCACTCGTGATACACCGATCAATCTTACAACCCGCGTAATCTGCATCTGAGTAACCAATTAAATTGAAACTTGAGTCTTTGGGATACCAAAGACCCACGTTCTGAGTGTCCTTTAGATATTTTAAAATACGTTTAAGAGCAATGAAATGAGATTGTTTTGGATAAGTTTGGAAACGTGCACACATACATACCACAAACATAATGTCAGGTCTGCTATCTGTAGATACAAAAGTGATCCAACCATCTCACGATACAAAGTTACCTCTACGGCAGTATCAGCTTCATCTTTGTCCAACTTGATTGAAACACTCATTGGAGTAGCCGCTGAAGAGAATTTTTCCATCCCGAACTTTCTTAGAAGTTCTGTTGTATACTTTGCTTGATTGATGAATATTCCATCTTCAAGCAGCTTCACTTGTAATCCAAGGAAAAATGTCAGCTCGCCCATCATGCTCATCTCGAACTTATCCTCCACCAGCTTGGAGAATTTTTCACACAGCTTAGGATTAGTCGAACCAAAAGTAATATCGTCAACATAAATTTGAACCAATAAGACATGATTATTCTTAAAACATTTGAATAAGATCTTATCTATTGAGCCACTGATAAAATCATGATCACTTAAAAACTTGGAAAAAGTATTATACCAAGCTCTTGGTACTTGTTTCAGACTGTACAAAGCTTTATCTAATTTATATACATAACTGGTCTGGTATGATCTACGAAGCCAGGAGGCTGAACAACGTACACTTCCTAATTTAGGATGCCGTTTAGGAATGCGTTTAACATCCATTTGATAGACTTTAAAGTTTTTTAAAGCTGAATATGCAAGAAACATGCGGATAGCCTCTAATCTGGCTACTGGTGCGAAGGATTCATCAAGTCTATACCTGTTTCTTGTCTATAACCCTGAGCCACTAATCTGGCCTTATTTCTTACTACGTTGCCATTTTCATCTAATTTGTTTCTAAAGAACCATTTAGTGCCTATTATGTTCTGATTGGTAGGTCTGAAACTAGATGCCGTACTTTACTACGTTCAAATTGTAAGTTCTTCCTGCATAGCTTCTATCCAGCTTGGGTAAGCTAAGGCGTCATCTACTTTCGTAGGTTCTAAATGCGAGATGAATGCAGAGTTAAAATATTCGTTTATCATCTGGCCTTGTGTCCTGAGAGGTGCAGAAGAGTTACCGATGATCAGTTCAGGTGGATGATTTCTATTCCACCGGAAAACATGTCTGTATGAGACTGCTGCTTTTTCAGGTAGAGTAGTTCCTTCGTTCTCCTGCACTCTTTGCCTGATCAAAGTTAGTATTTTCTTCTAGGTTGGGTTGGATATCTTGATGGATATATTCTGTCGGGTCTGCTTGGATATCTCCTGCTGGAACAACTTGTACGTCCTCTACTTGGATCAGCTTGGGCGTCTTCAGCTGGATTAGATTGGGTGACTTCAGCTGGTCTTCTGACCTGTATCTCATCATAACTCGATTCAACAAGGTTAGTAGATTCTAGTCTGTTGTTGATATCATGAATAGACGCAATAGAATTTGAAGAAAACTAGACTCATCAAATTTAACATGTACTGACTATTCAACTGTCAACGTTCTATTATTAAAACACGATAAGCTTTGCTGACAGCTGAGTAGCCTAAAAATATGCCAATATCAGAACGTGCAGCAAAAGCAGATAAATGTTCTTTTCCATTATTATGAATGTAACATCTGCAACCAAAAACTTTAAAATATGCAAGTAGCTTTCCGTTCCAGATCTCATACGATTTCTTGCACCGTTTCTTGTTAATTATAGATCTGTTCTGTGTATAGCATGCAGCGTTCACCGCTTCAACCCAAAAGTTTTGAGAAATCCCGGAATCAGCAAGCATAGTTCTAGTGGTTTCTTTTAAAGTACGATTACGACGCTCAGCGAGCCCATTCTGTTGAGGTGACCTAGCCGCAGATAACTCATGCCCGATTCATTTATTTTCAAGATATGAGGATAATTTTCGATTTAAAAACTCAGTATTACGAACACTCCTAAAACAATTGATAGAAGAAGATTTCTCATTTTGAAGTCGATATAAAACATTTATCAGCTGGTCCGTGGTCTGATCTTCATTTAAAAATATTACCCAGGTGAACCTAGAGTAATCATCGATAATTACTAAGGTGTACTTCGTTCCCCCTAAGTTGGTTACTTGTACATGTCCAAATAGGTCCATGTGCAACAGCTCCAAGCTTTGGAAAGAAGAGTTACAACCCTTGTTTTAAAAGTAGACAGGGTTTGCTTTCCGAGCTAATATGCTGAAAAAATTTTATCTTTTGTAAAGTAAATTTGGTTAGTCCGATGACCAAATCTTTGTTACACAAACTGGCTATTGTTTTAAATTTTATAGTTTGGTGATAACAAAATAGGACAAGTTAAAACTGGATAAACAGACGCAAGCTTCTAAACCAGTCGCAAGACAGGTTCTTGGTATCCAGACGCAAACTACAGTGGTATTGGGTATTCAGACGCAGGGAATATTGATTCAGATGTTGAGTATCCAGTCGAGAGTTACAGTATCTTGTGTTAGTCGACGTGTTACAAAAACAGACGAGAGATAGCGTTTTGGTAAAACAGATGGAAGCTACAGTAAAGGGTTTGACTAGTCGTTGGGTAATCCAGACGCAGTGTACAGTAGTTTGAAAATCCAGACGCAGTGTACAGTAGTTTGAAAATCCAGACGCAGTGCACAGTTCTTTTGGAATCAGTCGCAGGATAGTATCGGTAATCCAGATGCACGCTACAGTGCTATTAAACCAGACGCAAGGTACAGTGCCTTCATAAGTCAGATGCAAGAAGTCAAATGGTAGCGTGTGTGAAACGACAACGTTTAAGCAAGTTGAAGCGACACCGTATTGAAACCAGACGAGAGCTACAGTGAGTTACTTAACCAGTCGAGGGTATTTACAAAACGATGTCGTATGGATCCTTTATAAAAGAACAGTCGTTGGTATTTGAGGATAGTGATGACAAAACAATGTCGCTTGAATAATTTGATACGACAGCGTTTTTGACTTCGCGCTAGAAACCAGTCGTTGGGTTATATAAAGAATCAGGCGCTGAAAAACCAGTCGATGCATACTTGGAAGTATTTTCCAGTCGCAACATTTGAAGCCACGACAAAGAAAATTGGATCTGGTTATCAAAGGAATTTCAGGCGCAAGTTTAAATTGATTCATATACGATCGTATACTCAAAATGGAAAAGATATGTAGAATCGTACAATTGCCTGGAATTGAGGAGACAACATAGGTACTATTTTGGGTAAATAGTACGATGTACAGAGGCCGTTTTTCATTGCTTGCACAGAAATGGAAAGAGACAAATTGGCTCTATCAATGAGCAATTTTACCTTGTAGTGGAGCAGTGATTACGGCGTACTATTTGACAGTGATTCAAATGGGATTTATTTTCCTTTGAAGCTTTTATAACCGTTGCAATCGAAGCCTATAAATACCAGAAGCTGGATTGAAGAAATCATCCTTGGCTATTATTATATTGCGGTCACGCTGTCAAAATATTATCACGAGCTTTCCTTGCATTCATCTTTACAAAGCTCAAAGACTTGAAGATACAACCTTTGTTATTCACTGAAATACCTTCAAGTCATCCTCTGGTTCAGTCGTTGAATCGAGTTTCTTTGTTTAAGAAACCAGAGGATTTTACAGTAATCAGAAAGTGTATTCATTGTCATATTCTATTGAGTCTGTAACGAACTGTCTTTGTGAAGAAGTTCGAAAAACATACAAGTGTTGTAAAAACCAGCAGCTGCGTCTACGTGGAGTGTTGTGGAATACTAGGAGTTCTCATAGATGGTGGCTGTGGGATCGGGTGTTTGTAGAAGGCCTACTTTCATCAAATCTTCTAGTGATACCTTCCGAGGAGGAAGAAGGGGAGACGTAGGATATTAATATCCGAACTTCCAGAAACAAATCTCTGAACCCTTATCTTTTACTTTACGCACTTACATATTGCTTGTTATTCACTGTTCACAAGTTAATCGGTTTTATTCCGCACTTTTCAAGTTAACCGAGAAACTTGCATAAAACTGAGATACCTTAAGTTTGTTAACTCAGGCTTAAGTTAAGCTGTGCTTGTAAAACATTTTAAAAGATTTCAAAAATCGAAGGAGTTCATTCAACCCCCCCCTTCTGAACTCCTATTTACTTATTGATCCTATTTTTGGGACCATCAAGTGGTATCAGAGCAGGCAAATCTCAGTTCTTGAACCGTTGCATTTCGTGCTTTATTATATCTTAATATGTCGATCTCTCACAACAAGATTCCTTTGTTTTCGAGGGAAGAGTATGATGACTGGAAGATTAGGATGCAAGCACATCTAGCAGCCATGGATGATGACATGTGGTATGTCATCACAGAAGGACCGCTGAAGATAATGAAGCCAAATCTAGAGGTTGCTGTAACAAGTGGCGAGCCTCAGTTTCTTCCGAAGGCCAGACACGAATATACCAATGAGGATAAGAAAAAGGCGAATCTAGAAATTGTGGCAAAGGACATATGTTGGTCCGAAAATAGGATCAAAAAGATAGCCAGCGCTGATTTGACAAACAGTAAAAATTTTGCGCTGCTACTGAGCTGCAATAGCTCAAGGTTCTTGAACATATAAAATTCAAAGAGCACCGGAGACAGATCTGGTATGAAATTAAAATCATGCGGAAACACCAGAACTGAATCCTTAGTATTTTAAAACGATTCAAACAGATTTATGTGCAACATAAATCTGTTCGACTGTGCAAGTGTGCTAACTGTGTATGCCTTCAAATATGTTATGCGATGCTAAAGCAAATCAGGTGATGAATGAATAACAGAGTACAATACACAAGCGATTTGTTTCTGGAAGTTCGGACCTCAATGTCCTACATCTCCCCTTCTTCCACCTCAGAAGGCTCCACTAGAAGACTTTGATGGTTACAGCACATCTGCAAACACCCACCCACACAAGCAGCACTTGTATGGACTCCTAGACTCCACAAATGCACACCAGCCGCAACTGTGTGACTAACTACATACACAAGTTTAACGTCATCGTGCTTGGACGAGACCTGTTTGTGAAACGTTTTGAGATTCATTCACTAATAAAATGTGAATGAATCTCTGTGTGTGAGAATTACAGTGTACGCACAACTCTCAAAAGATACATCTCACACACTAGGGAAATGCTCCTAAAATGAGCTAATGAAGATTCAGCAGTCGACATACAATAAGCTCCTCTCTAGAATGATTGTCGACTGCTTCATCTTCCAGTGTTCTTCCCTCTGTTGTTGTCTTATATTTATTTTCTCTTTTCTGTGCAATAACAACTTTTACAGACTATTTCTTCACACTCATCAACCTTATTTCTTCAGCTCTTCTTGTATAAATACCCTCTGTTCGAATATAGCCGTTAGATAAATTCCAAATCGTTTCTGCGCTTGTCAAGGCCAAATTCGTCGTCTT
>KV002467.1:0-20288 GCA_001598015.1 Dorcoceras hygrometricum
AAGATAGCGTTGGACTTTTCGGGCACGACTTAACAGTCGGCCAGTCGCAACGTGGCATCCAATAAGGTTATCAAATCAAATCTGTCAATTCAGGCTCAATATGTATGCATGAATGCCATTCTAAATCAATGCATAATGCATACAATTCATAATACGTGAAAACAGAATATATATCTCAAGCAATTCATATGACTGTTCCACGTAACACATAGCAGCAACTTCACAGATTTCACAACATTGAAATATAGACATGTTCACGCTCAAGGCTGCTAAGGGCTGCTCAATCGTACCTCGAATTCACAAATTCTACCTCACAAATTCAAACAGGGCACGGCAGCGCTCACGACCAGAAACCAGCAGCTTTCGCGATCTTCTCCCAGGTCGTTCCGCAGCTTCAAATGGGTAGCAATCGAAAGAGAAGTTCACAAGGAACCCAGCGCCACCAAAAACACTCAAATCTTCGACGGAGAACGACGGAAATCTAGGGAAGAAAGCCTCGGGTGAACAGTAGCCCTACTAGGGTTTGAGAAAGAAGAGATAAGGAATATCTGGCTCCAAAAATTCTAAGCATCGATCAACACCTCTAAATATATATATCTCAAATCTCTCGACTGCTGCTCACCAATCCAGTCGCAACAACCAGACGCAACAATCCAGTCGCAACTTTCCAGTCGCAAGCTATCCAGTCGCAAGCTATCCAGTCTCAAGCTATCCAGTCCTCAAAACGGGTACCAGACGCAATACTCGAAACGCAGCGTTTCAACTTAACCATACGACGTCGCGTTGCTCCCTCGACTGGTTCCTCAAATCCACAGCTGGTCATCCAGTCGCAACACTCAAATCGCGGGGTTCAACTAAATCAAACGACGCCGTTACTCACGCGAGTATCGCTACCCGCAGCTGCTCATCCAGTCGCAACACCATTCCTCTCGCGACTGGTTCTTCCATTCTTCGATTGGTCATTCTCTCAAGAGCGCAACGACTGCCAGACGCAACACAAGCGCAACAACTGCTTTTCCATTTCACCAGCTGCAAGCTACAGTAACCATCAAATTCCAAATCCTACCAGTCGTTGGCTACAGCACGGTTGATTCAATATTTGGAGGAATTTGACAACTCTTAATCTTCGAACTCACGTGGCTGATCCCAAACAATGGAATTAACCAACAATCTAAATCTGAATCCTCACATTCTCCCCACCTTAAGGGATTTCGTCCTCGAAATCAAAGGTAAGCTCAGAGAAGAAAACCACCAATCATGCAATTCGTCACCAGCAATTACCCAAACTCGAAGCTAACAACAGAAGTTTACCTGGAAATGTTGCACGATCAGTGCTAAAACAGATGAGGCCAACCCTGCCGCATCTTCTCCTCAACCTCCCAGGTCGCTTCTTCTCGGCCATGCTTGCTCCATTGGACCATCACCAACGGAATTATCTTGTTTCTCAGCTGCCTCTCCTTCCTATCCAAGATCTGCATTGGATATTCAACATAATTCAAGGCAGCATCCAGCTCAACTTCGTCAGTTCTCAAAACGTGAGACGGATCCGGCGCATATGTCCTCAACATGGATACATGAAACACATCATGCATCGCGGCTAACTCCTCGGGCAGCCTCAATCTATAAGCCAACTGTCCAATCCGCTCGATAATCTCAAAGGGACCAACGAATCTAGGAGCCAATTTGCCTTTAAATCGAAATCTCATCACGCTCTTAAAAGGAGAAATCTTGAGAAACACACGATCGCCTACCTCAAACTCTAGCGGTCGACGCCTTCGGTTCGCATAACTCGAGAATCGATCTTGAGCAGCCTTCATTCTACTCCGGATCAAATCAATTTGATCTTTCATATGCTGAACAAATTCCGGTGTAGAAAGCTGTCTCTCGCCAACAATCCTCACAAACAGGTTATGCAAGATGTTGTTGAATTCTTTCATTATTTTAGCATTAACAAGATTACTGATCTAGAATCGTTGAGAGAATTAGCAGAAAAAGAAAAGCATATGTTGCTTTGGGCAGAGACAGATTCCTTAGAAACTGCTGTCAAGCGAAGAGTGTACAGTCTTGCCAAGTAAAGAGAAATGCTTCTGAGGAAATTTTTGGATTCACACCGTAAATATTTTACTCCAGGACAACCATGGACAGCAATGGCCTCTCAGATCATTGATCTTTTGTCTGCTGCACATGATAAATCACTTGACGATTTACAGGCACAACAGCAAGAACATGGGATAATAATGGATCGACCAAGCTCTTCTCAATCTTTTGATGATTCTGCTGCCAGTAGTGGTGCTGTTCTCGCCCAATTCTATTCTCTGGCTAAGTCCACCTGCTGGGTACGGCCAATGGTATTTGTTGATGGGATTTGGATGCCCCTACAGGGCAATTATTACTGGAGAAGAAGTTGCAGGTTGTCCATTTTTGTAAATAGAAAACTACTGCCAGAAAGAGTAATTGATGAAAATTTTGTTCCCCATGGCTATTTTATTGAGCATGTTCAGTACTGGGGAGCCGTGCCTTCGATAATCAAATCATGGGGCTGGTCCCGAGTTTGTACAGATGTTATTAGGTATAGTATGTTCGGTTGTTTGCGCCCAGTTAGGGGTATAAATTTTTGCAGAGATATTGTGGTTCACAGTTTTGCTGTCGATGTTCTTGAGAAGATTCCGAATAATTTCTGCAGTGTTTTTTAGCAAGGTATAGATTCAAACATTTTTGTAGGTTACTTCAGTTATTTAGGTGTACAGCCAGTTTTATAGAGTGTGCCAGACATAGAGTTGCTCTCTTCGGATGGTCTATAGTTTACCGGCTCTCCATCTTCTCAGTCTGATACCATGCGATTAGAGCAGATTTGGTCGTTTTGTCGATGTCAGGATTCGACCTGTGAGACCTGGATTTGTTAATTGAGATTAATCGTTGGAATTAATCGGTTTATAGAGTTTTTGTTGGTTTAGAATCTCTGTTTCGAGGTTTGAGTTGCATTTTCAGGTCGAGAACCATATTCTGGAATTTTTCGTGATTTTGGTATTTTTTTGGGTAAAAGCTGGTTCTTGAGCTAGCAGATGGTCGGTGGTGAAACCAGTCGAAGCGTGTTTTGGTAGTGCAGGGTATGAAACACCGTCGTTTGCGTGAAGTCTGGTTGCGCGTATTGAAATCAGCAGATGCATTAGCGTATTTGCGTTGAGGGCTAAAACGACTGCATTTAGATTAGTTGGCGCGACGTCGTTTCGATGTTGCGTCTGGTACCAGCTGGTGGAATCGTGTGTGTGTATCTGCTGGTTGTCCAGCAGAAGCAGATGTCAACGCGGGTCAACTTTCCTGTAGCGCGAAGAGGAAACGTCGTCGTTTTGTTGTTACGACTGGATGTCCAGCTGCGAGAGATTTTCACTACTGTAGCTTGCGACTGGTACCAGCAGAGAGAAGTGTTATGCGTTGTTGTGTTCTTGCGACTGGTTACCCAGCTGCTGGTAGTGAGGATTGCGTATCCTATGCGACGTCGTTTGAGTAAGTTGGCGCGATGCCGTTTTGAGAACCAGCCGTTGGTTTGTTTTGCGATTGTTGTAGCGTTATTTGATAAACCAGCAGTTGGTTCTTGCGTCAGAGAGTTGTAGTATACCTGCTGGTTTTGGAGATCGATGGTGTCGACTGGTTTTGTCGGTGGACAATTATTGTTTGAGTTCCAGTCGTTGCTAGTGCTATTTATAGGAAGATTTGGCCTTCGATTTTAGACACCAGTTCCCATACTTAGAATATTTTCCAGCCTTTCGTTCTCTGTTTCTTCGAACCCTAGAGCACTGTTCAGCAGTGAGCTTTTCCGGTGGATTCCCGTCGTTTCCGGTGGTTGTTTTGCTCGTGCGAGGTAACTTTGGACTCCTCTCGAGAAGCCTTATCAATTACTACCATTCTTGGGGGCTGTGGTTAGCTAGAGCAAGGTCGCGAAGTTACTGTCTTGGCCGTGCGTTCGCTGTGAGCAGGTAGCTTCGAATTGTTGTAAGATCTTGGCTTTAGTGTATTGTTTTAAGCTTTCGATTGTGGAGTATTGATGGGATTGAGTGCTGGTTGAGGGTGTCTCCCGGCCGTGAGTTCTATGCTTGTATCCCGTAAGATTTATGTTGTGTACGCTGTTGGTTAACAGGCTTTTACCAGAGTCTTCGGGATTTATTCCAGTGTTGGTTGTAGTTCAGAGGTATTTTATTTAAGGTACGGATCTGAGCTTGATGTAGCTGGGAATTGAGATTGAATGCTAGATGGCTGTGGTGTATTGAGGTGGATGTTGCTGTGTGCATACGTGATTTCTATTGATTGTTTAGCTGCCCTGTTATGCATACACACATTTCCCCAGATTGCATTCATATTGTTATTACAGCCATTGTTCGTATCTTGTATTGCTGTTGTTGATTCTTACCAGGATGCGAGGGCGAGCGGCGATACCGCACTCTCATCTCCCTGCTGGGATCGTTAGCCACCATGAGCCGAGTGGTTAACTACCACAGTTCATGGGCGAGGCAACAGCAGGTTGAGTTGTTTGATGCATCGGGTATTTGGGTGTAGTGTCATGGCGAGTGGCTCATTACCACACTGTGAACACACCCCGTGGCCACTATTCGTTGTTGATGATTCTTGGAGCTATGTTTGAGTTCCTTAGCTCCCTTGAGGGTCGAGCTTTCCGTTGTTATCCGGTGTCTCATGCATAGCATGTGCATTTTTATCTTATGCTTTTCCTTAGCTGTTATATTTGCTCTCCGTACTGGGGTTTGACCCCATGTCCCTCTGGGGCTTGGTTTGTTTCCTTGTTTGTGTTGTTTTCAGGAAACCCAGGTTTTACAGCTGCGCGTGGCTTTAACCCAGCTGGTGGTGCCCCAGGAGGTGGCTAGTGTGTCCCAGTTGCATATAGCATACTTATATATATGTATCAGTCAGCCAGGGGGATGCCCTGCGCTTCGTCGTTGTACCCGTAGGGGAGTCTGATACATGTTTTGGTTGTTGTATGTTATATTGTAGTTGTTGGATTTTAATCTGGGATCTATTTTGAGTATCGTTCTATTTTAATTATATGTTTTAAACCGTCGGGCCTAAACGCAAAAATTTTACCCACTTTTTGATAAGCTTCCGCATGTGTTTGGGTTTTTACTCTGTTTAGAGCATGAGGCCTGACAGACAGACTCCGGGATGTGCTGTTAATGCATATCAGAGATCTTGAGAAGAAATTTACAGAACGATTTGATCAGCAGGACAGGGCCTACAAGACTTTGCTCACCAATTCTCGCAAAGATAGTCAAGATCTAAGGGCCGTCCTGTCACTGGATCTCAGTACTCAAGTTGCTGCCACTGCATTTGATACTGTTGATGTTCGGAAGGAGGTCAAGGAGCTCGACGCTAAAGTAACATACTTGGATGGGCAGGTTGCTGCTATTCGCAATGATTTGTTAGATTTCCGTGCGAAAGTAGAGGAAAATCATCTAAACCTCTCCACCCAGCTCGGCTTCCTCGTTGATTATATCAATAGAGGTGGTGATGCCAAAAAGGGGGAAAGTGGTAGCATCCAGCCTCATCCGCCTCCTGATGATCAAAGCCGACCCAGTGGGGGTAGTGGTGACAGTGGAAGTCAGAGAAGAACTGAATCCTCAAAGAGAAGGAGATCGAGTGGTGAGTCACCTGTTCGTGGCATAAGATATGGACCATATCCACCAGGTGCACCACCCAAGAGGAGCGCTAAATATTGGATGACTGGAGAAAAAGATTTTTAAAATTCTTTAACTCTTCGTGTACAAATCTTATGTACAATTTTCAGTTAATGGAATTTACTATTTCAGCAGACCTTGCGCAATTTACTTTTGCCCATTCATATAAGTCTTAAGGCTGCTAAGTTTTGTCATTACCAAAAAGGGGGAAATTATTAAGATAAAATTTATAGTTTTGGTGATAACAAAAATAAGACAAGAATTGGACTTAACGATGACGTTCGAAGCAATCAGACTTTGTTATTCTATCAGCGATGATATCTGCCAACAGACTTTGTTATTCTATCAGCGATGATATCTGCAAACAGACTTTGTTATTCTATCAGCGATGATATCTCCAACAGACTTTGTTATTCAAACTAGCGATTGTATATGTCAACAGATACCGTAACACAGACTTTGTTATTCTATCAGCGATGATATCTGCCAACAGACTTTGTTATTCTATCAGCGATGATATCTGCAAACAGACTTTGTTATTCTATCAGCGATGATATCTGCCAACAGACTTTGTTATTCGAACAGCGATGGTATATGTCAACAGATACCGTAACAGTGTGTCTAGCGATGGTTGCTGTCAACAGAAATGTTCGCATTTTGGTAATCAGACAGTGTGCCTAACAGATACCGTTACAGTATATGTTAACAGATACCGTTACAGTGTATTTAACAGATACGTTATAGTATTTGTCTAACAGTACCGTGATATTGTTTCCATCAGACATCATCAGGCTATCAGATATTGCAAGAAGTCAGATACTTTTAATTGTGACAGCTATGTATTCGAACAGTGATGGGCTATTCAATCGTCTTCAAGAAAGAAAGATCTAATTAATGGAAAATGTTCAGGCGCTAACAACAAATCAATTCAAACGGGATCATGACTCAAATTGGATAGAATCAATGGTCTCGATCATCTCGTACAATTGCCTGGAATTAAGGAGACAAGATCGGTACTATTTTGGGTAAATAGTACACAGTATACAGAGGACGTTTTACGGTGTTTGCACAAATATGGAAAATGACATTTTGTCTCTGATGAAGCGCAATTTGCCTTAGTAGAGCAGTATATACCGTAATCGTGACTTGTTGAAGTTTTACAGAGGAAAATAGCTTTTATGACCGTTGAGAGCAAAGGGTATAAATAGCATAAATTTGAATTGAAGAAGCTCTCCATTACTCTTGACTTTTCGTTCAAGTCATTCATCGTCTCCATCATTCACGAGCTTACTGTCTATCAAAGTTATCTCTCAAAAGCTCACAAACTCGAAGAACACAAGTGTTGATTTTCACAGACATTACCTTCGAGTCATCTTCTGGTTCACCTGCTAAATCGCGTTTCTTTGTTTAGAAACCAGAATATTTGCAGTCTCAATAGATCTGTACTCACTATTACTATTCATTGTTGAGTCCATAACAAACGTGCTTCACAAGCCGTTTGAAAAGATAATACTAAGTGTTGTAAACAGCAGCTGCGTCTGCACTTTGTTTGGTGTTGCTAGGAGTTCACCTGGAGCAAGGCTCGGTGACTGGGTGGTTGGAGAAGGACTGTAAACATCAAATCTTCTAGTGGAAACTTCCTGAAAAGGAAGATGGGGAGACGTAGGATATTTATATCCGAACTTCCATAAACAAATCTCTTGTCCCTTAAACTTTTACTTTATTGTATTTATTTACCACTTTAACTGTTCACTGATTGATTAGCTTCTTTCCGCACATATTTTTTTAGCCAAAAAATCAGCGTTTGGACTGAGATATCTTAAATCTGGTAACTCGGATTTAAGTTAAGCGGGCAAAATCGTTTTAAAGGTTTTGAAAATATTTAAAATACCAATGAGTTCATTCAACCCCCCCTTCTGAACTCCTAGGCCTGTTTTTCGAGCCATATTGATCCTATCAGTTCGAGAACCAACTGAAGTACCAACTGCACCTCAAGGGTCAATCCCGCTACTAAGCCAACCCCGACCAAATGCATTGGAAGGCTGTGAAAGATATTCTTAAGTACTTACGAAGGACTAAGAATATGTTCATGTTCTATGGGGGTGGTGAACTGAAATTGGAAGGCTACACTGATTCTAGCTTCCAATGCGATGTGGACGATTTGAAGTAAACCTCTGGATTTGTATTCATGCTCAATGGTGGTGCTGTCTCTTGGAAGAGTTCCAAGCAAGACAGTATCGCGGATTCAACCACTGAGGCTGAGTACATCGCAGCATCAGCTGCTTCTAAAGAGGCGGTTTGGATGAGGAATTTCGTCCAAGAGTTGGGCGTAATTCCTGAAGGAGTTGGTCCAGTCCCGGTGTACTGTGACAACACGGGTGCCGTTTCGCAAGCAAAGGAACCTAGGTCACACCAAAGATCCAAACACATACTGAGAAAATACCAAATAATCCGGGATATTGTGGCTAGAGGTGACATAGCAGTCGAGAGAGTCGCCTCTACAGACAACATTGTTGATACACTTATGAAGACCTTGCCAGGACCATTGTTTGAAAAACATCACGAAGCAATGGGACTACGTCTCATGAGTAGTTGGCTTTAGGACAAGTGGGAGATTGTTAGAGTAGGTGCCCAACTAGCCAACTTGTGGCATGTGGGTTCTTGTTGACTCTATGTAAAACGATCTTTATTTATGAAATTCGCATTATTTTATGGCATTCTTTATCTTCATTATTATGATCACAATTGTTGGATAAAGACCTTGAATGCACTATAGTGTATGTTAGATGTCATAGTGGATTTTTTTGGCTATCACGAAACACATCTAATAGTCACTGTGTATTCTAAACCTGTTCCTAATTGATTGGGCCGTCAAAATGAGGATAAGGCCGCCCGAGCTCGAGACTAGTATCTCCGATGCGAAGTACCATGTTTCATTGGTAGGGAACATAGTGATGTTCTGAGCATGCTTACCCTCGTTTGAACTTCCAAGTGATTACCATTTGTCGATGGATTAAGTCCAAGGTCTGGTTTTATAGATTTTCCTTATTACTCGAAATGTCATTGAGACTCTACATGATAGGTGCCTCACTTTGACTCGTTTACCGACTCAGTTGGGGTGGCGGGGTTGGGTGAGGTCCCGATGCATGTAGGAGTTGATGCTCTGTTGTCGAGGATTCACCGCTCGCCCTTGTGTGTGGATCCTATGCTATCTGAGGAGATAACAGTGTGGCAAATATCTGGCCAGAGTACTAGATGTGTTTTAGGTAAATGGGTTTACCTAGTAACACATGCGATGTCACTATTTGATCTCCAAGATGTATGCATGGTTATTGGATCTCTAGCGACTCTCGATTTATGAATGGTTGTTGATCTGATCGGGCTATTTGAGTTGAAAGGACCGTACTGTACGTTAACCATGATCGACTGGTTCTTGCAGGCACTATCAGTGATACCTAGAGGATCATGGGGCGATGTTGCTAGACGCTTTACCATAATTCAATGGATAAGTTCGAAAATGTGTTTTCGCAGTCACAAATGTTGTGAGCCCACGGCTAGTTGTATCCCTGAACCATTGAGGGTCACACAAGTACTGGTTTCCCAATTCCCGTACGGATATGGTACTCAAAGTGTTGAGTATAGTAGGATTAGGTTGGGAGTATGACTTACTAAAAGTAGCTGAAGGGAGTATGACTTCCATATTTAGCTAATGAGAGTAAACCTGTCATATATAGGTTTAGTCGTCCAAAAATTTGATTTTGCATCATAATGATCAGGTTTGTAAACTGAGCACATCGGTGATATCTGATCATCGATCGGGATTATGATGAGACCACAATCAAGGGAGTCGAAACGAATGTTCACAGTTTGACTTGAACCGAATATTCACTGTTCGAGTTGAACCGAATGTTCACTGTTTGAGCTGAACCGAATGTTCACTATTTGAGTTGAACCTAATGTTCACTGTTTTTTCAAATCAAACTCTATCCCTCAATCTATAAATATGACAATGACGACACACTTTCAAAAGAGAGAAAGAAAACACCAAAAGCTATTCAGCAAACTCCTCCCCTCTCCCTTCTTCCCTCACCGTCGCCGTCGCCATCGCCGCCCGCCGCCGACGCTGTCACCGTCGGAATTTGTTTCGACCATCTTGGCGAGGAGATTCCGTCCGTAAAATTTCGTCGCTTTTCTAATGCAAACCGGCTAAGGAGTTGAGATTCTGGTCGTGGACCGGATTAGGCGTCGATTGGACCGTCCAAAAGAGGATAAAGTATTGGATCTGTTTCTACAAATAAGAATCTAAATTTTGATTCACACAAAATCTGCTTCTATTGTACTAACGCTCTACATGACATGCGCAACTTGCTAAGACTGGAGTAGACGTGAAGATATGCAAACTGGAACAGTGAGGGGACGCCTGAGCTGGACTAGTCGAAGATATCTAGCTGGAACAATAAGGGGACGCCCAAGCTGGTACAACAGTTTACTTCGAGAAGTACAAGGAACGCCAAGCTAGTTCACCGACTTGGAGCTGGAGCAGCACGAAGATCAAGCACAGTGAATGAAGAGCAGAGTTCAAGCGCAGAATGTTGAAGTGCAGAAAGACTCAATTGCAGATCAAGTGCAGCGTACAAGAGCAGTGATTGAGTGCGAAGCCGTATACAAGAGCATTGATCAAGTGCACGCTTGATCATTGAGCATGGCTATAATCAGTTCATCATAGGGATCTCAGTCCCTGGGTAGACTGAATCAGAACTGATTAACAGTGTGCTTGCTGATGATTTGGATGAGGTGTCTGAATGGATCAATCGAACAAGCAAGCAACACTGGGGCTCTTGACGAGAAGAATAGAGTCCAGCTGGTTAAGGACAAACCAGCTTGAAGTTAAGAAGACCAGACTGGAGCAGACAAACCAGCTGGCTGTATGATATCTGTGAGAAGCTTGATCTCACAGATACATCAACCAGCTAGTTGGCAATCAACTGGGAATGGAGCAAATATGGAGCCTCGAAGCAGCTCAAGAGCAGAAAAGAAAGAACAAGCTCAGCTGCAGACAAAAAGAGGCGCAGATGCAGAAGTTGCTCTAGAACAAGATTAAAGATGAAGAGCAACCAGCTTGACGTAGAAACAAGCTGAGAAACCAGATCAAGAGAAATCAATCTGGTCAAACAAAGCAGTTTGAACAATTATATGAAGACCAAATTAATTGGTTCAAACTGATTTGTTTTGTCTTGTCCACATCAGGTACAAGCACGAAGTGATCAAAGGCTGTAGAAGTGCCGATGAAAAGAGCTCAAGTCAAATAAAGCCTGCAACGCAGGTTCAAACTGATTGTTTTGTCTTGTCCACATCAGGTACAAGCACGAAGTGATCAAAGGCTGTAGAAGTGCCGATGAAAAGAGCTCAAGTCAAATAAAGCCTGCAACGCATTAAAAGCCAAAGGACACAAAGTAAAAATGCGTCAGAAGACTTTTCAGAACGACTACAACTTTGTGTCCAACGGACAAATCTGCTAAGCGGCTTTATATATCAGGCGCAATGAAACAAAAGAGATGTGTGCGCCATAGCAGAGAGAGTGTGCTGTGCAAATCCATAACAGAAGAACAAAAGAAAGCACAACCTTGGGAAGATAACAGATAATCAGCTCGGATAGGAGCACTTCCCAGTGTGTGTGAGATTTAATTATTTAGAGATTATGTTTACACTGTAAATCTCACACACACATACATTCACTCACATATTCGAGAGTTGAGCGAACAAGATTAGAGTGAATGTGATTTAAAACTCTCCATTTTAGTCTTTGGACAGAGACGTTAAACAAGTTTAGTTGTCTTTCGCACTGAGACGTTAAATAAGTGTGTGTAGTCTTTCGCACTGAGACAGTAAAGAAGTGTCGCCTTTCTCACTGAGGCAGTAAAGAAGTGAGTTAGACACACACAGCTTGCGGGCTGGTGTGCAGTGGTGTGGCTAGGAGTTCTTGTGGCTGCGGGTCGTAGGAGTGGGTTGTAGCGAGGGTCGTTGTAATCAAATTCTTCTAGTGGATCCTTCCCGTTGCGGAAGAAGGGAAGATGTAGGAGATTGAGCTCCGAACTTTCATAAACAAATCAGCGTATTTCTTTACTGCTTTACTGCATTCATTCATACGCACTGCATATTTATAAATATGTTTAAAACTGTTTAAAAAGGCCTTCGAATTTAAGAGTGCAGTTTGAGTTATTTCCGCATGATTTAAATTCATTACTCAATCTGTATCTCAGTGGACAAGTATTCAAGAACATTGAGCTATTGCAGCTCAAGTAATACATAACCAGATCGCACAGCTTTTTCATTGAGCTGGTTTCAACAACCAGCTAGAACCAGGCTCTTGCACCGAGCACTGCATTCATTCATACGCACTGCATATTTATAAATATGTTTAAAACTGTTTAAAAAGGCCTTCGAATTTAAGAGTGCAGTTTGAGTTATTTCCGCATGATTTAAATTCATTACTCAATCTGTATCTCAGTGGACAAGTATTCAAGAACATTGAGCTATTGCAGCTCAAGTAATACATAACCAGATCGCACGGCTTTTTCATTGAGCTGGTTTCAACAACCAGCTAGAACCAGGCTCTTGCACCGAGCTGGTTTAGCGCTGAGCTGGTCATATAAAAATGATCCGGTTTCAGCATCCAGCTGGAACCAGCTTAGTCATCGCAATCTGGTTTCAGTGTCTAGCTGAATCCAACGTCTTTTACGCCATCTGGTTATTTCCTCTAAGTGCTGGTTATTGCCTAAATAACTTAGGTATACTTTAACAGAGGGTAAAAATCGATCCCAACATAAAGCCGCCCGAGCTTGAGGCTAGCATCTGTGATGCAAAGTACCACGTTTCATTGGTAGAGAACATAGTGATGTTCTTTGCATGTAGATGGATAGTGACCTGGTGATCTATCGAACTACCCTCGTTCGGACTTTTCAAGTGGTTATCATTTGTCGAGTGGATTAAGTCCAAGATCTTGATTGTACAGATTTGTCCTCACTACTCGAAACGTCATTGAAACTCTACATGATAGGTGCCTCACTTTGATCGTTTTCGGAGTCCCAAAGAGTTGTGATCCCACAACTAGCTGTATCCTAAACCATTGAGGGTCACACAAGTACTGGTTTCTCAATTCCCGTACGGAAATTATGCTCAATTTGTTGAGTATGGTAGGAGGAAGGATAGAAGTGTGACTTCCTAAAATTAGCTTGGGTAAGTTTGACTTTCTTTAAAGCTAATAGGGGCCTATCTGCTATTTTACATTAAGTGGTCGAAAAATTATTTTCACATCATAATGTTCAGTTTTTTAAACGGTGCAGATCGGTCCAATCGTCGATCGGGATTATGATGAAGCCACAACGATGGACTTGAAACCAATGTTCCTTGGGCCTGGGCTTGACCCAGGTTCATTAACCTGGTTTGTGTCAATGGAAAATCTATAAATAGGGGCATTGGGATATTCATTTCATTAACTTCAAGTTGGGTTGAGAACTCCCCTTTTCAGTTTTCTTGTTTCCCTTCGCCTCCTCCTTTCCCTTCGCCGTCGTCATCGCCCGTCGCCGTGCCGTCGTTGTCATCGCCCTTCACCAACGCCACCGTCGCCGCTGTCGAAATTCATTCCGACCATCTCGGCATAGAGATTCCATCCGTAGAACTTTTGTTTGTTTTCTAGTGCAAACCAACAAAGGAATTGAGATTCCGATCGTGGACCGGATTAGGCGTTGATCCACTAGTCATCGTTGAAGTTCTATCTCCCTTGTGGAATAGTCGGAGCAAGGTGCCTAGTCATCCGAGATAAATTCCTAAACATCCTATGTACGTTTAGATTCATAATTCGTGTATTGACCATTCCCGAGTATCAGAGCATAGGCTCGGATCTGTCAATACGCTGTTTCTGCCTAAATTGCATCAAAATCTCATTTTTTCAAAAAAAAAAACAATTCAGCCGCGCGCCGTCGCCCACCACTGCGCGCACCGTCGCCGCCCACTGCATGCACGTCGCGCATAATACGCGCGCACATGCCACACTCATATAGCGGCATGTATCGCACAGACGGGTGCGTGTAGCATGTGCTAGCCTCGGCGGATGTTGTGAGGACAGCGCGCACACCGTGCGCCCTCGTATCGCAGGTCGCTGCACGCACGTGCCGGCCTACCTCAGCACGCACATCGCGCAAGTGGTTGCGCGTGCCAACCGCATTTCCTGCGTGCACTGGCCACGTAGCAGGCCGTCCCTCGTGCGTGCACGGGGATGCGCACGACGTGCAACATGCGTGCGATGGAGGAATTTGATTCCTAGGGATTTTCCGGGCCTGTCCCGAGCGACCCGATGGATTTTTGGGCCGATACTTGTTACTGGATTTTTTGGTTGGACCAAAAATTATTTTTGAAAAATTTTGAGCAAAATTGTTTTAAGCCCAAAATTATTTAATGCAATTAAAATAACAAAATATGATTTTATTTATAAAATATGATTTTGTTGAATATAAGAAAATTTGATTTTTTTATTTTATTTATGTCAATTAATTGAATAAATAATGTTGTTTGGGATGATCGAGAGTCATGCCCAATATGTTAGGTGTATGCTATGTTTTACATTTCTTGGTTTTAATATTGTTGGAATCATATCAAAGTGAGCCTGGTTTATGGCCCGTTCCCACCACTTTAAAATGTATCCCTATTTATATTTAAATGTAAATATTAGACTTAGTGAGAGGTGATTTTGAAGATGGTGGAGATGATGATCAAAGATATTGAAGACCGAAGACATGTAAAACTGGAAGCTTATGTAATAGGATTGCATTTGCATATTGCATATCATATAGGATTGGACCGCGATCCGTGATTGGCAACCACAGATCGTATAGCTCTCGGTTATCGATCATCCTTATTATATATGTGATATATATATGTTGAATCCGTAAATTTTAAATTTGATTTAAAATTATTGAGACCAAATTTCAAAAATTAAAATCCCTCATTTTAAATTTGATTTAAAATTTATATCAAGTTTAAAGTTTCATGATTAAATTGAAGGAACTTAGTTTATTGATAATTATGTGGACATGTGACAAAACGTAATCTAAGAGAGTCTTCATAGACCAGCTTAAAAATGGCTTGTACCGGTTAGTCTCACTGACGGGCGTTGCTTTGTTTTAAGAAGTTGGTTTTAAGTGGCCTTAGCCCCTCCAACGACCTGGAAGCACTTTTATAGAATGTTATTTCATGACTTCTAAATTGATCATAAAACAAAAGTTTATTCGATAAAATCATGAAGCTAATGGAATTTTAATATTGTTTAATATTTCCTACCTTCCATCAACAATGGGTGTACGTCGATGCTACCCGCACACATAGCTCGACTCATATTATTGGGAGGTTCTGTGTGCCGAAAAGTTGTGCACGACATTGACACTTGCTGTGAGTTGGATGGAACTCCCATGACGTTGACGCATATTATTGGGGACGTTATGGCGACCGTCCATTGCAACTCAACATCGATAGGTCATCTTGACACGTGATAGTAATCAGCGTCATATTATTGGGCCCTTACTGGACGTGAGGTAAATACATGGAGGTTGCACCTATTGCAATTGGGCTCTACCTTTTAAGGATCATGATTGGCTGATATTATTCGGGACTGTGATTTATTAATTGGACTATATGTATCCACTAAGGAAACTGGCTTTCCCGATTTCATTCGAGGGTGGTGAAATCATTAAAATAGTGAGAGGGTAATTGATAAAACTAAATAACATTGTTTATGTCTTAGCGTTTTTCACGAATAGTCTGTAATGCATGTCTGTTATTCCTTTCAGTATAAACTGCTATCATCATGTCTTCGATTAAAAATCTTCTTGCTGCTATACTGGATAGAAACAAGTTCACTGGCACAAACTACCAAGATTGGCTTCGGAATCTCAAGATTGTCTTTGCTTCGGAGAAACTTCTCTACACGCTAGAGAAGAGCCCTCCGAAGGAGGCCCTTGCCAATGCCAGTCTTGAGAGCTGGCAAAGCTGGAAAAATTGTGGGATGATGAGCTTAAGGTACGGTGCTATATGATGGCATATATTTCCAACGAATTACAGTGGCGATTCGAGGAGATGGGGTATGCTGCTTCCATACACCTTCACCACAAGGAGCTGTATGGGGAGAACCCTCATGAGAGGTTCACCACTTTCAAGGAGCTCATGACGAGCCGCATGCGCGAGGGGACTTCGGTCCGCGAGCATGGGGTCCGTATGATTGTGCTCATTGAAAATCTATTGGGCCTCGAAATCACGTTTCCAAATGAGCTGACTATGGATCTGCTTCTCCTCTCGCTCCCTGCTGCGTTCGAACCCTTTGTGGTCAACTTCAATATGAACAAGTTGGATGACACCCTAGAAGAGATGGTAAACATGTTTGTCGTGTTTGAGGGGACCATAAAGGAGGACAAGCCCGTCCACCTTTTGGGCTCTTCTTCCTCTGCGAAGAAATGGGCAAATGCAAGGGTAAGAAGCGTTATGCACCTATGAAGGAGGAAAAGCCCGCCAAGAAGCCCAAGGCAAAGGCTCCGAATATCAGGCCCGTGCTAATTACTCACAATTAACACATAATAAACGCATAAACACGGAAGCATAAAATCAGGGCTTAAAATTTTTTTTTCGAAATATATTGGGCCTGAACTTAAAACATCATTCAAAATATCGATAATCAAAATATAAGTTAACTCAAACTTATACAATCAGGTAACAACAACAAATCAAATCGAATACAGATCCCCAATACACAGAAACGCGGGGCATCCCCCGGTTCAGTACATATCATAAATATAACTGGGACTCAAGGGAAAGGGGATCGACCAGCTGAACCTCCGCTCTGTCCAGCTTGGCTACCTGAAGATCCTGCAAATGGGTAACGCAGACCCAACAACACAAAAGCAGGAAAAAAAATACGAGGTCAAGCCTCAGTACGAAGAGCTATCAAAACAGCTAAACATGCAACATGCTATAAATCAATTTCATGAATGCATGAGGGCTACCAAAGGATCGGATAGCTAGACCAGTCTATCAACTGGCAAATCAAATCAAGCCTCTATACCACGCACAGTCAATCAGCCGGTGGAAATCATCGGTCCGTGATCATCGGGGCCCGTCAGCCCATCACAGCTCGGTGGTAGACACTCGAATCTGGTAGTCACCACTCCGATGATAGCGTTGGACTTTTCGGGCACGACTCATCAGTCGGCCAGTCACAACGTGGCACCCAATCAGGTCATCAAATCAATTTGTCAAGGCTCAATATGTATGCATGTATGCCAATCAATATCAATGCCCAATGCATACAATACCCAGTACGTAAAAAAGAACATGTATCAATCAATTCAACCATTCAATTTCACGTAATACACATAACAGCTTTCAAACAGAATTCACAACATGAAATATAGCCGTGTCCACGCTCTAAGCTGCTAAGGGCTTCTCAATTCGTACCTTTCTGCCTCAAACTACTTTAACAGATTTCTCAAAAAGGCACGGCAAACACACGGCCAAGCAACCAGCTTTCTCCTGGCTCAACTCACGCGGCAGAGACTTCCCGAAAGCTGGAATCCAGAAGCTTACGCCTGCAGGAGAACACACGGCACAGACTTCTCAAAACATGAAATATAGCCGTGTCCACGCTCTAAGCTGCTAAGGGCTTCTCAATTCGTACCTTTCTGCCTCAAACTACTTTAACAGATTTCTCAAAAAGGCACGGCAAACACACGGCCAAGCAACCAGCTTTCTCCTGGCTCAACTCACGCGGCAGAGACTTCCCGAAAGCTGGAATCCAGAAGCTTACGCCTGCAGGAGAACACACGGCACAGACTTCTCACAAAAAGCTTCGAACACCAGTAGCTTCACGCTTCCACTCCGGCGTTACTTCAGGGTTCAAAATGGGTAGCAATTGAAAGAGCTAAGCTAGGGGAGTCCAGCGCCACCAAGATCGTCAAAAACAGAGGCTGGAAGCGGCGGGAATCGGTGGTGGAAAGTTACGGTGAACAGTAGCAAGTCGAGGGTTTCGAACAGAAGGATAAGAAATGTCGAGTTGAGAAATATTCTAAGTGTAATTCAACACTTCTATTTATTCCTCACTTCAAACGCTACTGTCTAAGTCCAACACCGACAAAAACAGATCCCTGCAACGAAAAATAGCGTCAAACAGATCTCTCAAACAACGCTAATAATCACCAGATCCCAGCTGTCAGGCCCCGTGCTAACTATCAACAATTAACACATAATAAGCGCATAAACACGGAAGCTAAAAAAAATCAGGGCTTAAAAATTTTTCGAAATACTATGGGCCTGAACTTCAAATCATAAATTTCAAAATAGCGATAATAAAATACGAGTTGATTCAATTTCCAACACAACAAGTATATCAACCAAAATAAATCCTCAATACATGATCACACGGGGCATCCCCCGGTTCAATACATATCATAAATAACTGGGACTCAGGGATGTGGGGATCGACCAGCTGAACTTCCACTCGGTCCAGCTTGATTACCTAGAGCTCCTGCAAATGGGCAACACAGACCCAAACAAAACAAAAGCAGGAAACAAGTACTCTAAAATCACGTAAGTCACATAACAGCAAATCACAACACTGAACAGATAGACATGTTCACGCTCAACTGCTAAGGGGCTGCTCAATCGTACCTTTCCTCCTTCGAATTACCTATCAAAATCCTCCTGGCTCAAATCACGCAGCAGGACACTTCCTGGAAGCTGAAATCCAAAAGCTCACGCTAGCAGAAGAACGCAAGCACAGACTGCTCTCAAAAGCTTCGAACTCCAGCAGCTTCGCGTCTTCACTTCCAGCGCAATTCAATCGTCTCAAAAGGGTAGCAAACGAAAGAGCTAAGCAAGGGGAATTCAGCGCCACAAAGATCTCCAAAAACAAAGGCTGGATGCGATGGAAATCTAGGGAAGAAATGTCTCGGTGAACAGTAGCTCGACGAGGGTTTGGAGAAGAAGAGATAAGATATATCTGGCTCAAAATAAATCTAAGTGTCGATCAACACTACTATAAATACCTCTTCAATCCTCGCCTGCTGATTCACTAAGATCCATCGAAGTATTCAGCAGAAGTCTATCAGCAGCAATCTTCTCTTTTCTTTTCGTAAAATCAGCAGCAACGACTAAACAACAATCGCACGAAAACGCTACAAAACGAAGCCGCATCTACTAATTCAAACGACGTCATTTTACATACGTAAGCAAAGCTGCCAACAGCTGATCTCTAAACACAAAGCTCCAAAACGCAGCGTTTCCACTTAATCAAACGACGCCGCTTCTCAACGCTCTTGCATAAGCGCTCCTGCTGATCAGCAGCAACCAACACAACGCAATCACTACCAGCAGTTAGGAATACGTCACGCCTACGTCATCATATCTATCGATAGCTCTCGCGACTGATTCCACGAACCATCAGCTGATCACTGTTCACAAGCGCCTCTGCTGAAATCAATAGTCAACACTCCAAAATGTTGACCAACGCGTGTCACTTCCTCGCTCAATCTCACGCTACGCGCAATGTCTGCCAGCAGCAACTTCAAACTTCAAAACCAAAACCAGCAGCTCTCCTTGCGTCACGCTGACGTCATCTATGCTGATTCAAAATTCACCAGCACGAGCTACAGTAACTTTGACCAGCGTTGACTTCACCAAAAATCGATACTTCTCATTTCTTAAACTAACGCTGCGGCTGAGGAACCAGCAGGCACCTTATAACATTCGCATAAACTCCCAACCACACGTGATTAATCCCAAATCAAAACAATTAACCACTAATCCAAATTCTCAATCCTCACATTCTCCCCAACTTAAGAGATTTCATCCTCGAAATCAAAGACAACCCAAGGCAGAAACAACGAACATGCAAATCAGCACAAACAACTCACTAAAATTCGAAGCAAAACCAGAGATTTACCTGGAAATTCTACACGATCAGTGCTCAAACAGGTGAGGCCAGTCCTGCCTCATCTTCTCCTCAACTTCCCAGGTTGCTTCTTCTCGGCCATGCTTGCTCCATTGGACCATCACCAACGGAATTATCTTGTTCCTCAGCTGTTTCTCCTTCCTATCCAAGATCTGCACCGGATACTCAACATAACTCAAGGCAGAATCCAGCTCGACTTCGTCAGTTCTCAAAACGTGGGACGGATCCGGCTCATATTTTCTCAACATTGAAACATGAAACACGTCATGCATCGCGGCTAACTCCTCGGGCAGCCTCAGTCTATAAGCCAACTGTCCAATCCGCTCGATAATCTCAAAAGGACCAACGAATCTGGGAGCCAATTTGCCTTTAAATCGGAATCTCATCATGCTCTTGAAAGGAGAAATTTTGAGAAACACACGATCGCCCACCTCAAACTCTAACGGTCGACGTCTACGGTTCGCATAACTCGAGAAACAATCTTGGGCAGCCTTCATTCTACTCCGGATCAAATCAATTTGATCTTTCATATGCTGAACAAATTCCGCTGTAGAACGCGGTCTCTCACCAACTTCTTCCCAACAAACAGGGGATCTGCACTTCCGACCATACAAAGC
>KV002467.1:26628-68675 GCA_001598015.1 Dorcoceras hygrometricum
ATACGTCACGCCTACGTCATCATATCTATCAACAGCTCTCGCGACTAGTTTCTCAAACCATCTGCTGATCGTTTCACACAAGCGCAACTGCTGAATTCAATAGTCAACACTCCAAAATGTTGACCAACGTGTGTCACTTCCTCGCTCAATCTCACGCTACGCGCAACGTCTGCCAGCAGCAACTTCAAACTTCAAAACCAAAACCAGCAGCTCTCCTTGCGTCACGCTGACGTCATCTATGCTGATTCAAAATTCACCAGCACGAGCTACAGTAACTTTGACCAGCGTTGACTTCACCAAAAATCGATACTTCTCATTTCTTAAACTAGCGCTGCGGCTGAGGAACCAGCAGGCACCTTATAACATTCGCATAAACTCCCAACCACACGTGATTAATCCCAAATCAAAACAATTAACCACTAATCCAAATTCTCAATCCTCACACCAGCGTTAACAACAAACGCTCGCGCACAAGCCAAAACGACAGCGCATCGGTAAAACAGATCTCAGCGCTCAACACAACGCTGGTCTCCTAACGCGTCACACTAAAAACATATCTCTACGCCTTAGCAACGTGAAATGCTAGAACGATGACGTAGCCACTAATCCAAACGACGTCGCACAGCGAAACAGATCTCTCCTCAAATCACAACGCTAGCACTCGAAACAGATCTCTCAACTAAACGCGCTACACCAGACGTCAACTCTACATGTTGACCAACACGTGGCACCCTCTCACGCGAACGCGCTACGCTACCAGATCTCTACACGCGAACAATCACCCGCGTTCAATACAACGAAACCAGATCTCTCAATCCAGCGATCACCCGCTACAGTTCCGTTGACCAGCGTTGGCATCTGGAAATGCGAAACAAAAGCGCTGCACTCTCGCGCCACTCTCGACTATCCAGATCTCACCAAAACGATAGCGTATCACCTCTATTCGCGGCAATACACGCTAACACTTAGGAAAACTAGATTTCTATCGCCACTTAGCCATTCCGACTCCAAATCACTACCAGATTTCACCCGAGAAACCCGAACTAAAATCTGGACAACTACAACTAGAGATCTGAATTTTCTCAAATCAGATTTCACCAAAAATCCGAAAATCTTAATTCTCGTGACTAATCTAACCCAAAATCCGATTAATCACAAATCTTGAAATCTGATTCCTCACATTCTCCCCACCTTAAGAGATTTCGTCCTCGAAATCAAAGGCAAACAAGGGCAGAAACAATCAAACATGCAAATCAGCACAAACACTACTCAAATTCGAAGTAAAAACCAGCAATTTACCTGGAAAAATCTGCACGATCAGTGCTCAAACAGATGAGGCCAGTCTTGTCTCATCTTCTCCTAAACTTCCCAGGTTGCTTCTTCTCGGCCATTCTTGATCCATTGGACCATCACCAACGGAATTATCTTGTTTCTCAGCTGATTCTCCTTCCTATCCAGGATCTGCACTGGATATTCGACATAGCTCAAGGCAGAATCGAGTTCAACTTCGTCGGTTCTCAAAACATGGGACGGATCTGGCTCATATTTTCTCAACATAGACACATGAAAGACATCATGCATCGCTGCTAACTCCTCGGGCAGCTTCAATCTATAAGCCAACTGTCCAATCCGCTCAACAATCTCAAAAGGACCAACGAATCTGGGAGCCAATTTGCCTTTAAATCTAAATCGCATAACACTCTTGAAAGGAGAAATCTTGAGAAACACTCGGTCGCCAACCTCAAACTCCAAAGGTCTGCGCCTCCTGTTCGCATATCTAGAGAAATGGTCTTGAGCAGCTTTCATTCTACTCCGAATCAAGTAAATCTGATCCTTCATGTGCTGCACAAATTCAGGGGTCTCGGTCGCCAACCTCAAACTCCAAAGGTCTGCGCCTCCTGTTCGCATATCTAGAGAAATGGTCTTGAGCAGCTTTCATTCTACTCCGAATCAAGTAAATCTGATCCTTCATGTGCTGCACAAATTCAGGGGTAGAAAGCTGTCTCTCACCAACTTCTTCCCAACAGATCGGAGATCTGCACTTTCGACCATACAGCGCTTCAAACGGAGCCATTCCGATAGTCACCTGGTAGCTGTTGTTATACGAAAACTCAACCAAGGACAAAGAATCTTTCCAGCCACCGCTGAAATCCATCACAATCGCACGCAGCATATCCTCTAAAGTCTGGATAGTCCGCTCAGACTGTCTGTCTGTCTTTGGGTGATAGGCGGTACTCATAGACAATCTCGAACCCATCGCTGCCTGCAAACTCTTCCAAAATCGAGAGGTGAACCTCGGATCTCTATATGACACTATCGAAATCGGAACTCCATGCAATCTAACCACATGGTCGATGTACAGTTTCGCCATTTTCTTCATCGAGCACCTCACATCATAGGGAATGAAATGGGCTAACTTCGAAAGTCTATCAATCACAACCCAAATAGCATCATATCGCCTGCTCGATCGAGGTAGATGAGTCACGAAATCCACGGCGATGTGCTCCCAATTCCATTGGGGCACCTCCAAACTCTGCAGCAAACCACCAGGTCTCATTCTCTCGGCCTTGACCTGTTGGCAATTCAGACATCTAGCAACAAAATCCGAAATGTCGCTCTTCATACGTGCCCACCAGTAGTGAGATTTCAAGGCATGGTACATATTTCTTTCGCCCGGATGCACACTGTATCGGCTACAATTCGCTTCGTTCATAATGGCCTCTTTCAAATCAATCAGGTTTGGAACCACTAGTCTCCCTCGAAATCTTAGACATCCATCCGAAGAGACAGAGAAATCATCAGACTGACCACTTCGGGCTTTAATCTTCAGTTCATGAACATACGGATCAGTCCTCTGCGCCTCTCGGATGCTCATCACAATCTGTGGTTCTACCTGAATCGATGAAACCATGAAGTACTGATCACTCGGCTGAAATATCCAACAAGAAGTACTCAACTGCTCGTAGACTTTTGAAACACTCAAAAACGAAAGTGTCGCAGGCTGGGTCTTCCTACTCAAAGCATCCGCTACTGAGTTCATCCGCCCAGGCTGATACTGAATCTCACAGTTAAAGTCCTTGAGCAATTCCATCCAGCGCCGTTGCCTCATATTCAGATCAGACTGCGTGAAGATGTATTTCAGGCTCATGTGATCGGTGTACACCACAAATTATTCACCATACAGATAATGTCGCCAAATCTTCAAGGCAAACACTATCGCTGCCAACTCCAAATCATGCACAGGGTACCTCGTCTCGTGAGGCTTCAATTGTCGAGACGCATAGGCAATCACGTACCCGTTTTGCATCAGAACACATCCTAAACCATTGAGAGAAGCATCGGAGCACACAACGAATCCTCCAGATCCAGACGGTAGAGCCAAAACAGGAGCAGTAGTCAACTTCTCCTTCAACGTCTGAAAACTGTACTCGCACTCGTCAGTCCAAACAAACTTCCTATCCTTCTGAGTCAACTGAGTCAGAGGCCTGGCTATCGAAGAAAACTTCTTGATAAAACGCCTGTAATAGCCAGCCAATCCCAAAAAGCTACGGATCTCTGAAACGTTCCTAGGTCTCTCCCAATTAAGAACTGCTTCGACCTTATTCGGATCCACCGAAATCCCTTGCGCCGAAATCACATGACCAAAAAAGATAATCCGATCAAGCCAAAATTCACACTTGCTGAACTTGGCGTACAATTGCGAGTATCTCAACCTCTGCAACACCAATCTGAGATGCTCCTTATGCTCTCTCATGCTCTTCGAGTACACTAGGATGTCATCTATGAAGACGATCACGAACCGATCGATGTACTCGCTAAAGACGCGATTCATAAAATCCATGAAAACAGCTGGGGCATTCGTCAACCCAAACGGCATGACCAGAAACTCATAATGCCCATAACGAGTCCGGAA
The DNA here is from genome assembly GCA_001598015.1 of Dorcoceras hygrometricum. Lineage (NCBI taxonomy): Eukaryota > Viridiplantae > Streptophyta > Magnoliopsida > Lamiales > Gesneriaceae > Dorcoceras > Dorcoceras hygrometricum. The sequence continues at coordinate 30,542 of KV002467.1, forward strand.
AGCTGTCTTCGCCACTTCAGCGTCCCTAATTCGCAACTGGTGATAACCAGAGCACAAATAAATCTTCGAGTAAACGACCGATCCCTGCAACTGATCGAACAAGTCATCAATCCTCGGCAAAGGATACTTGTTCTTCACTGTCGCTTTATTCAACTGTCGGAAGTCCACACACATCCTCATAGACCCATCCTTCTTCTTCACAAAGAGAATCGGAGCTCCCCAAGGCGACATACTCGGTCTGATGAAGCCTTTCTCCAAGAGATCTTTCAACTGGTCCTTCAGCTCTTTCAACTCTGCGGGCGCCAAACGGTAAGGAACTCTAGAAATCGGGGCTGTACCGGGCACCAACTCAATGCTGAAATCGATCTCAAGTCTTGGAGGGAATCCAGGAATCTCATCTGGAAACACATCGGGAAACTCTCGGACGATCGGAATGTCGCTCAACTCCAACCTTTATTCTTGGGAAACGTCAAGCGCGTAAATCATAAATCCCGCGTTATCCAGCGATAGCAGGCTAAACATCTCCATGGCGGACACCAGTGGAATCTTCAAGCACGAATCAGCACCATAGAACTCCCACTTCTCACCCGAATCAGGGCGAAATCTCACCACACCATGAAAACAGTCAACGGCAGCCTTATAGCTAGACAACACATCCATCCCCAAGATGCAATCAAAATCTCTCAAACCCAAAACAATCAGATTGGACACCAAAACATGCTTATCAAATCGAAGCACACAATCCAACACCACTTCATGGAACCACATATTCACACCAGCAGGATTAGTCACGGAAAAAACATCACACAATGGGGAAGAACTCAATCCATTCTCACACACAAACAACTCAGAAATAAATTAGTGTGATTCACCAGTGTCAAATAGAACTCTCGCAGGATAATCAAAAATAAAGCATGTACCTGCGATCATCATACCAGGCGCCTCCTCAGCCTGCTCTCTAGTCAACGCATTCGCCTGAGCTTGCTGCGGAATCTGGAACGGAGGTCTCGAAGGTGCTCCAAACCTAGACGGCTCACGGGACTGAAATCCTGATCGCTAGGACTGAGCGAAAGGCTGCTGTCACTGCGAAGAACCACCAGCGGAACCCTGATGCGACTGTCCAGAAGACCGCCCTCCTATCTAAGGACACGCCCTAGCGAAATATCCCGGCTGACTACAAAGATGGCAAAGTCCTCGAACTCCATGACACTACGAAGTCTCATGTCTCCCTCCGCACTATCCACAAAATCCGTCGCCAGAACCACTGCCTGAACCACTGCCAGAACTAGAACTCACGGAACCAGAGGAACTCGAGTTGCCCTTCTTCTTGAATTGCTTCCCTCGAGGTCGGAACTGATGGCGACTCGACTGCTGTGACCCCTGAGGAGACTGATATGACTGCGACACCACCTGCACTGGCTGAGAAGCACGCCTAGTCGTCTGCTGCACCGGAGCATCAGGATCCATCAAACTCTCCTCAATGTCAACCGCATTGTTCATAGCTTCCATGAAGGTCGCCGGGGACCCAGACAACACCATCCTGTAAAGGTCAGGTCTCAACCCTTTCAAGAACTTGTTCCTCTTTGTCCGCTCTTGGTTCGCTACATGTGGCATGTACACCAGAAGCACAGAAAACTGTCTCGCATACTCGGCCACTCGCATGTTACCCTGCTTCAGGTTGTCAAACTCACGCTCCCTGCTGCTAAAGTAGGACTCCGGGGTATACTCCTGACGGAACGCCTCACAGAAGCTCTCCCAGGTGATCACCGCCCCACTATCACGAAGCATCCTAGAGGTACCTCTCCACCAGCGTTGTGCGTCATCCCGCAACTGCAGCACTGCCAACTTCAGTCTCTTTTCCGGAGCGTACTCCAAGGTATCGAACAACTCCTCCATCTGGACTAGCCAAGCCTCAGCCTTCGCACCACCCTCAGTAGCAGCAAACGTCGGAGGGTTCGTACTTTGAAATCGAGCTAAAACTAATTCCATCTCACCTATCAGTCGAGTCACATCATCCACCCGATGAACATCTTCGTCACTATCTGGATCCCTAGACTCCTCGGAACGTCTAGATCTACCTCTCCTCGGCGGCATCTAAAACAAGTCTAGAGGTAAGCTCTAGCAACAGATAAACATCAAGGCAGATAATAATCACGTAAGACACAAAGTCAATCATCAATAAAATCAAAACTCTGTGCCTAGACTCGAGTGTGATCCAAATAAATCGAGCTTATCCCAGTTTAAGCTCTGATACCAAAAATGTCAGGCCCCGTGCTAATTACTCACAATTAACACATAATAAATGCATAAACACGGAAGCATAAAATCAGGGCTTAAAATTTTTTTTTTGAAATATATTGGGCATGAACTTAAAACATCATTCAAAATATCGATAATCAAAATATAAGTTAACTCAAACTTATACAATCAGGTAACAACAACAAATCAAATCGAATACAGATCCCCAATACACAGAAACGCGGGGCATCCCCCGTTTCAGTACATATCATAAATATAACTAGGACTCAAGGGAAAGGGGATCGACCAGCTGAACCTCCGCTCTGTCCATCTTGGCTACCTGAAGATCCTGCAAATGGATAACGCAGACCCAACAACACAAAATCAGGAAAACAAATACGAGGTCAAGCCTCAGTACGAAGAGCTATCAAAACAGCTAAACATAAAAATGCTATAAATCAATGTCATGAATGCATGAGGGCTACCAAAGGATCGGATAGCTAGACTAGTCTATCAACTGGCAAATCAAATCAAGCCTCTATACCATGCACAGCCAATCAGCCGGTGGAAACATCGGTCCGTGATCATCGGGGCCCGTCAGCCCATAACAGCTCGGTGGTAGACACTCGAATCCGGTAGTCACCACTCCGATGATAGCATTGGACTTTTCGGGCATGACTCATCAGTTGGCCAGTCACAACGTGGCACCCAATCAGGTTATCAAATCAATCTGTCAAGGCTCAATATGTATGCATGTATGCCAATCAATTTCAATGCCCAATGCATACAATACCCAGTACGTAAAAAAGAACATATATCAATCAATTCAACCATTCAGTTTCACGTAATACACATAACAGCTTTCAAACAGAATTCACAACATGAAATATAGCCGTGTCCACGCTCTAAGCTGCTAAGGGCTTCTCAATTCGTACCTACACATAACAGCTTTCAAACAGAATTCACAACATGAAATATAGCCGTGTCCACGCTCTAAGCTGCTAAGGGCTTCTCAATTCGTACCTTTCTGCCTCAAACTACCTTAACAGATTTCTCAAAAAGGCATGGCAAACACACGGCCAAGCAACCAGCTTTCTCCTGGCTCAACTCACGTGGCAGAGACTTCCCGAAAGCTGGAATCCAGAAGCTTACGCCTGCAGGAGAACACACGGCACAGACTTCTCCCAAAAAGCTTCGAACACCAGTAGCTTCACGCTTCCACTCCGGCGTTACTTCAGGGTTCAAAATGGGTAGCAATCGAAAGAGCTAAGCTAGGGGAGTCAAGCGCCACCAAGATCATCAAAAACAGAGGCTGGAAGCGACGGGAATCGACGGTGGAAAGTTACGGTGAACAGTATCAAGTCGAGGGTTTCGAACAGAAGGATAAGAAATGTCGGGTTGAGAAATATTCTAAGTGTAATTCAACACTTCTATTTATTCCTCAATTCAAACGCTACTGTCTAAGTCCAACACCGACAAAAACAGATCCCTGCAACGAAAAATAGTGTCAAACAGATCTCTCAAACAACGCTAATAATCACCAGATCCCAGCGTTAACAACAAACGCTCGCGCACAAGCCAAAACGACTGCGCATCTGTAAAACAGATCTCAGCACTCAACACAACGCTGGTCTCCTAACGCGTCACACTAAAAACAGATCTCTACGCCTTAGCAACGCGAAATGCTAAAACGATGACGTAGCCACTAATCCAAACGACGTCGCACAGTGAAATAGATCTCTCCTCAAATCGCAACGCTAGTGCTCGAAACAGATCTCTCAACTAAACGTGCTACACCAGACGTCAACTCTACATGTTGACCAACACGTGGCACCCTCTCACGTGAACGCGCTACGCTACCAGATCTCTACACACGAAGAATCACCCGCGTTCAATACAACGAAACCAGATCTCTCAATCCAACGATCACCCGCTACAGTTCCTTTGACCAGCGTTGGCATCTGGAAATGCGAAACAAAAGCGCTGCACTCTCGCGCCACTCTCGACTATCCAGATCTCACAAAAACGATAGCGTATCACCTTAATTCGTGGCAATACACGCTAACACTTAGGAAAACCAGATTTCTATCGCCACTTAGCCATTCTGTGAGACCTGAATTTGTATAAGAGATATTTTGTTGGAATGTATTGGTTTTTAGATATTTCTGGTGGTTTAGATCTCTGTTAGTAAGTTTGGTTTGCATTTTCGGGTCGGAAATCTCATTTAGAGCATCTCTGGAAGTTTTCGTATTTTTGGTACTTTGTGGTGAAGTCTGGTTTTGTTGTGGGAGCTGGTTTCGTGGTAAAAGCTGGTCGATTTGGTGAAATCCAGTCGTAGCGTGTTTTGGTAGCGCGAGATTCCTAAACGCCGTCGTTTTAGTGAAATCTGGATGCGTTGTGTTAAGTGAAATTTGGTAGCGTTGGTATCCAGCTACTGCGTTATTTCGTGTATTGAGGGCAAAACGACAGTGTTTCGATAAGTTGGCGCGACGTCGTTTGGATGATGCGACTGGTTGTCCAGCTGCAAGAGATTTGTGCGCTACTGTAGCTTGCGACTGGTGGTGCGCTACTGTAGCTTGCAGCTGGTATTGCGTGAGAGTTATCGACCAGATTTGTTGATGTCAGTTGTGCGATGCTGTTTTGATTAGTTGCAACGCTGCGTTTTAGATGTCGCGACTGGTACCAGCTTTTGCAAGGATTTCACACGAGAGAAACCAGCCGATGGTTTTAGGCAACCAGCTGGTGGCAGATTTGATGACGTAAGCGGTACGACGTCGTTTTGTTAAGTCGCTGCGACATCGTTTTGATTAGCGTGGTTTGAGAATTCAGCAGTTGGTTCTTTGCATCTGCTGGTTGTTGGTACCTGCTGGTTATGTCGGTGGATTTATAAAACAATTTTTAGCAGCTACGGCATTTATATATAGGAAGACTTGGTCTTCGATTGAGATATCAGATCCCATACTTAGAATATTTTCCCCGGCATTCGTTCTCTGTTTCTCGAACCCTAGAGCACTGTTCACCGTGAGCTTTTCTGGTGAATTCTCGTCGTTGCTGGCCGTTGTTTGATTCGTGCGAGGTAGCGTTGGACTCCTCTCGAGAAGCTCTTTCATCCTATACCATTCTTGGGGGCGGTTGTTGGTTAGAGCGATATCGCGAAGTTGCTGCCTTCGGCCGTGTGTTGTGTCGTTGAGGTAGAACTTCGAATTGTCGATGAGATCTTAGTATTAGCCTTTGTTTTAGCTTCTTGTTTAGTTGTATGGATTGAATTGTTGCTGGTTGAGCGTGGCTCCCAGCCATGAGCTTCTGATAGCATCCCTGAGAATTATGCTTTGTTGTTTAGCAGGTTTTTAACCGGATTTCTCGGGATCCCTTTGTGGTAATTGTTGAGCAGATTTAAGGTACGGATTGAGCTTGTAATTACAGCGAGGTTATGGCTTGAATAATATGTGAGATGGCTATATGCTGGCTGCTGTGAATTGTTGCCTGTTGAGGTTGCTGTTTGTGAGATCTGGCAGTTAGTTATATGGTGTATACGTGCTGATGCTATTATTGTTTCGCATATGTTTATATGCTTGTTATCCCAGCATGTTGCATACACGCATTTGCATCTCCGTTCAGCTTTTGCAACCATTGCTTCGTTGTTATTTTTTCTGTTTGCTTACCAGGATGCGAGGGCGAGCGGTGATTCCGCACTCTCATTTCCCCTATGCGCCGAGTGGCTAGCTACCACATTTCATAGGTTGGGTTGTTGATGCATCTGGTAAGGGTGGGCGAGTAGGGGTGAGTGGGTAGCACCCACATGTCCTACACTCACCGTGGCCACATATTCTGTTACAGATCCCGTTGAGCTGTTGTTTCTTTCCTCATGCATAGCATCTGCATTTTATTAATGTTGTTTACTGCTGTTTTATAGTTGCTCTCCGTACTGGGGTTTGACCCCATGTCCCTCTAGGGCTTGGTTGTTTTCCTTGTTGTGTTGTTTTCAGGAAACCCAGGTTTTACAGCTGGTCGTGGTTTTAGTCCAGCTGGTGGTGCCCCAGGAGGTGGTTAGAGTATCCCAGTGGCGTATAGCATATTTATATGTATTAGTATTCTTAGCTAGGGGGATGCCCTGTGCTTCGTTGGTGTATTTGATTGTTGGAGTCTGATACTTGTTTTATGCTATACTGTTATTGTTGTGGTGGTTTTCGTAAACTGGGATTCTATTTTGAGTATCGTGCTATTTTAAATTATATTGTTTTTAAACTCGTCAGACCAAAAGCGAAAATTTTACCCGCTTTTTGTTAGCTTCCGCATGTGTTTTGGTGTTTTTACTCTGTTTAGGGCACGAGGCCTGACATTTTTGGTATCAGAGCTTAAGCTGGGATAAGCTCAATTTCCTTGATCACACTTGAGTCTAGGCACAGTGTCGTGTGTTGCATGTGCTTGACTATGTGATTATGTGCTGCATCTTGTTGTGTTATCTATGATGTATCTGTTCTGTTTTGCTTGATCCTGTTGAGTGTTTTCGTAGATGCCGCCTAGACGTCGTGATAGAGGTAGGGGGCAGTTTGAGAAATCAGCAGGACAGAATGAGGATCGGTGTAGCGCTCCTAGCCGTTCTCGTAGTAGGCACGAGGAGGAGGAGGAAGTTTGTGACTTGCCTCCCCCGGTGGAGCGGATGGATGTTGTTATAGCCTGGTTTCAGCGGATGAACCCTCCAGTCTTTAATGGTGACGAGTCCAGTGAGGATGCAGACTCGTGGCTCCGGAATATCTTTGGTCTTTTCGATCGGGTGCAGTATGATGATGATCTTCGGCTGAATTTAGCGACCCTCTTGCTCAAGAAGGCGGCGGAGCGCTGGTGGAGAGGCGCTTTGAGTACCTTGTTAGAGACTGGTGTTGGGATCTCTTGGGACAGTTTTTGCGAGACCTTCCTGCAGGAGTATGTGCCCGAGTCTTATGTGAACGCCCGGGAGCAGGAGTTCGACCATCTGGAGCAGGGTTCCATGACTGTTCGGGAGTATGCTAGGAAGTTTTATTTTCTGTTGGCGTACGTTCCCCATGTTTCTGGCCGGGAGAGGGCCAAGCGGACTCGATTTCTTGAGGTCTTGAACGAAGAGTTGTATCAGATGGTGTTGACCAGTAAACCCAAGAGCTATGCGGAAGCAGTTGACACTGCTATTGATATTGAGGAGGGTTTGCGGAGTCGTCGTGCTCGCAGGAAGCAGGCAGGGGAGAGGGCCAAGCGGACTCGATTTCTTGAGGTCTTGAACGAAGAGTTGTATCAGATGGTGTTGACCAGTAAACCCAAGAGCTATGCGGAAGCAGTTGACACTGCTATTGATATTGAGGAGGGTTTGCGGAGTCGTCGTGCTCGCAGGAAGCAGGCAGTGCAGGTTAGTCGTCCTGCTATTCAGGGAGCGCAGTCTTCTCAGTCCTCCCAGTCAGCCCATCAGCCCCAGCAGCAGCAGCAGGTGGCTCAGCAGTCTGGCGGTCAGAGGTTTCGACCCCGAGGTCAGCAGTTCAAGAAGAAGTCGGGTTCTGGCACTTCTGATTCAGGCAGTTCGAGTAGCAGTGGATCTCGGACTGAGTTTTGCGGCTTTTGCGGTGGAAAGCATCCTTACACTCAGTGTGTAGGTGTGCAGGGTTCCTACAACCTTTGTGGTCAGTACGGGCATTTTGCGAGAGTGTGTCCGTCAGCTGGATCACAGCAGACCGCGGCCCAGCCTCAGGGTCGTGGAGGTCAGTCTAGGGGTCGTTCCCCTCAGTTTCTGCAGCCCCGTTTGGGTGAGCCTCAGTTTAGGCCTTTTCAGCAGCCTGGTCCGTCACGGTTCAAACAGTCGTCTCAGCCTTTCTTCTCAGGACCCCAGCATGCTCAGGTTAACGCCATCACTAGGGAGCAGGCCGAGGAGACACCGAGTCGGGTTATCGCAGGTACTTGCCTTTTCTTTGACTTTCCTGCGCGTGTGTTGTTTGACACCGGTGCATCGCATTCGTTTATTTCTGATTCGTTTGTTGCTGAGCATGGTCTGTGTACCATTTCGTTGCGCGATGCTGTTTCCGTGTCTACCCCTGGCGGTGTGAGCTTGTTCTCCCAGGAGGTTTTGTTGGATGGTGTGTTGCGGTTTGGTGAGCATGTCCTGTTAGCGAACTTGATCCATTTGATGCTTTGGGATTTTGATTGCATAGTTGGGATGGATGTGCTGTCCAACTATAGGGCTTCCGTGGACTGCTTCCATGGGATTGTGCGCTTTAGGCCTTTATCTGGCGAGAAGTGGGACTTCTACGGCCAGGATTCTAGATCGAAGATCCCTTTGGTCTCAGCGATGGAAATGTTCATCTTGTTGTCTTTGGGGAATGCTGGCTTTATGATCTACGCTTTGGATGCGTCTTCTTCTTCCCGTGTTCAACTCAGTGACGTTCCCGTAGTGCGGCACTTTCCCGATGTGTTTCCGGAGGATATTCCTGGTTTCCCTCCGAGGTGGGAGATTGACTTCAGCATAGAGCTGGTGCCTGGCACAGCTCCGATTTTGCATGCCCCGTATCGTCTAGCGCCTGAGGAGTTGAGAGAACTCAAGGTTCAGTTCGATGATTTGCTGGAGAAAGGTTTTATCCGACCTAGTATGTCGCCATGGGGAGCGCCCATATTGTTTGTGAAGAAGAAGGATGGCTCAATGCGGATGTGCATTGATTTTCGCCAGTTGAACAAAGCCACTGTGAAGAACAAGTACCCGTTGCTGAGAATCGATGATCTGTTTGATCAGTTTCAAGGTTCTGCGGTGTATTCAAAGATTGATCTTCGTTCCGGGTACCATCAGCTGAGAGTGAGAGAACAAGATGTCCCAAAGACTGCTATTCGTACCAGGTACGGGCATTTTGAGTTTTTGGTTATGCCGTTTGGATTGACTAATGCCCCTGCAGTCTTTATGGATTTGATGAACCGAGTTTTCCACGAGTTTATCGATCAATTTGTGATCGTGTTCATCGACAACATCTTAGTCTATTCGAAGACTCCTTTGGAGCACAAGGAGCATTTGCGTATTGTCCTTCAGACGCTGAGAGACCAGCAGTTGTATGCAAAGTTTTCCAAGTGCGAGTTCTAGTTGGATCGCGTCGTATTCTTGGGACATGTGATTTCAGCCGAGGGGATTTCTGTAGATCCTAGCAAGGTTGATGCCGTTATGAACTGGGAGCGTCCCAGGAATGTTTCCGAGATTCGTAGTTTCTTGGGTCTGGCTGGCTATTATCATCGATTCATAGAGGGATTCTCAAGTATAGCAAAGCCGATGACTCAATTGACTCAGAAGGACAAGCGTTTTGTTTGGACTGAGCAGTGTGAGAATACTTTTCAATTGCTCAAGGAAAAGTTGACTACTGCGCCTGTGTTGGCTCTGCCGTCCGGTTCAGGTGGTTTCGTTGTTTGTTCTGACGCTTCGCTCAATGGATTGGGTTGTGTGTTGATGCGGAATGGACGAGTCATTGCGTATGCCTCGCGGCAGTTGAAACCGCACGAGACTCGTTACCCAGTCCATGATTTAGAGTTAGCAGTGGTGGTCTTTGCGTTGAAGATCTGGCGTCACTACCTGTATGGCGAGCAGTTTGTGGTGTACTCCGACCACAAGAGTCTGCAGTATCTGTTTTCGCAGCCTGACCTGAACATGAGACAATGTTGTTGGATGGAGCTGCTAAAAGATTTTGATTGTGAGATCAAGTACCAGCCTGGGAAGTCGAACGTAGTGGCCGATGCTTTGAGCAGGAAGGCTAGTGAGATGCTTGCGTCGTTGTATATCTCTAAGGATCAGGAGCATCTTAACACTACGGGTTGGACATTTTACCCGGCTGAGGATTGTGTGGTGGTTTCTTCTTTCCAAGTGGAGCCACAGATTGTTTCTACCATTCGAGCAGCTCAGAGAACTGATCCGTCTATCCACGAGTTGAAGTTGAAGGTCAGGGCTGGCGAACTTGAAGATTATTCTGTCTCTTCCGATGGTTGTTTGCGTTTCTGGGGCAGGTTGGTTGTGCCCAATTTGATTGATTTTAAGGAGGAGATCCTTCGGGAAGTGCACTGCAGCAGACATAGTGTTCATCCTGGTGCACGGAAGATGTACCATGCTTTGAAGCCGCACTTTTGGTGGGCTGGCCTAAAGAGTGACGTTGCTGGTTTTGTCGCTCGTTGTTTGAATTTTCAGATGGTTAAGGCCGAAAGGATGAGACCTGGTGGTCTGTTGCAGAGTTTGGAAGTGCCCCAATGGAATTGGGAGCACATTGCTATGGATTTCGTGACGCATCTGCCTCGTTCTAGCAGAGGATGCGATGCTATTTGGGTGGTTATAGACCGACTGTCAAAGTCTGCACATTTTATTCCCTACGGAATGACCTTCTCGTTGAAGAATATGGCGAAGCTGTACGTTAATTTTGTTGTTAGACTGCATGGTGTGCCTGTTTCGATCATTTTCGATCGAGATCCGAGGTTTAATTCCAGGTTTTGGAAGAGTTTGCAAACAGCTTTGGGTACCAGATTGGCTATGAGCACAGCGTATCACCCCCAGACAGATGGCCAATCTGAGCGAACTATCCAGACGTTGGAGGATATGTTGCGAGCTGTTGTGTTGGATTTCGGAGGTAGCTGGCAAGACGCGTTGTCTTTGGTTGAGTTTTCATACAATAACAGCTATCAGGTGACGATTGGCATGGCTCCGTTTGAGGCTTTGTATGGCAGAAAGTGCAGATCGCCGGTGTGTTGGGAAGAAGTGGGGGAAGAGCAGCTATCTTCCCCTGACTTTGTGCAGCAAATGAAAGATCATGTGGATCTTATTAGACAGCGGATGAAAGCTTCCCAAGATCTCCAAGCCAGTTATGCGAATAAGAGGCGTCGACCTCTTGAGTTTCAGGTTGGTGATCGTGTATTTCTCAAGATTTCTTCGTTTCGCAGTGTTATGCGCTTTGGACACAAGGGAAAGTTAGCTCCTCGCTACGTCGGACCATATGAGATTGTTGAGAGGATCGGCCCTTTAGCATATCGACTGTTGTTGCCGCCAGAGTTGTCTTCTCTTCATGATGTCTTTCATGTTTCCATGTTGAGGAAGTATGAGCCAGATCCGTCTCATGTGCTTGGAACTGACGAGGTGGAGCTAGATCAGTCTTTAAGTTATCAAGAATATCCTTTGCAGATCCTTGGCAGAAAAGAGAAACAGCTGAGAAATAAGACCATTCCGTTGGTAATGGTGCAGTGGAGCAAACATGGAAGGGAAGAAGCTACTTGGGAGCTGGAAGAAAAGATGCAGCGCGAGTGGACGCATCTGTTTGAGTAGCTGTTGAGCTAAATTTCCAGTAGTTTATGGCTTTTGGTTGTATTTCTTCCATAGTTGTTGTTATATGTTTGCTCAGTTATCTTGAACTCTTGGCCATGTGTTGGGCGATTTTTGTTTTGGCTTGCTGTTGTTGAGTTGTTTTTCCAGATTTCTGTTCGATTTCGAGGACGATATCCTTTTTAGTGGGGGATAAATGTGAGACCTGAATTTTTATAAGAGATCTTTTGTTGGAATGTATCGGTTTTTAGAGATTTCTGGTGGTTTAGATCTCTGTTAGTAAGTTTGGTTTGCATTTTCGGGTCGGAAATCTCATTTAGAGCATCTCTGGAAGTTTTCGTATTTTTGGTATTTTGTGGTGAAGTCTGGTTTTGTTGTGGGAGCTGGTTTCGTGGTAAAAGCTGGTCGATTTGGTGAAATCCAGTCGTAGCGTGTTTTGGTAGCGCGAGATTCCTAAACGCCGTCGTTTTAGTGAAATCTGGATGCGTTGTGTTAAGTGAAAGCTGGTAGCGTTGGTATCCAGCTACTGCTTTATTTCGTGTATTGAGGGCAAAACGACAGCGTTTCGATAAGTTGGCGCAACGTCGTTTGGATGATGCGACTGGTTGTCCAGCTGCGAGAGATTTGTGCGCTACTGTAGCTTGCGACTGGTGGTGCGCTACTGTAGCTTGCAGCTGGTATTGCGCGAGAGTTATCGACAAGATTTGATGACGTCAGCTGTGCGACACCGTTTTGATTAGTTGCAACGCTGCGTTTTAGATGTCGCGACTGGTACCAGCTTTTGCAAGGATTTCACGCAAGAGAAACCAGCCGATGGTTTTAGGCAACCATCTGGTGGCAGATTTGATGACGTAAGCGGTGCGACGTCGTTTTGTTAAGTCGCTGCGACATCGTTTTGATTAGCGTGGTTTGTGAATTCAGCAGTTGGTTCTTTGCATCTGCTGGTTGTTGGTACCTGCTGGTTATGTCGGTGGATTTTTAAAACAGATTTCAGCAGCTACGGGATTTATATATAGGAAGACTTGGTCTTCGATTGAGATATCAGATCCCATACTTAGAATATTTTTCCCGGCATTCGTTCTCTATTTCTCGAACCCTAGAGCACTGTTCACCGTGAGCTTTTCCGGTGAATTCCCGTCGTTGCTGGCCGTTGTTTGGTTCGTGCGAGGTAGCGTTGGATTCCTCTCGAGAATCTCTTTCATCCTATACCATTCTTGGGGGCGGTTTTTGGCTAGAGCGAGATCGCAAAGTTGCTGCCTTCGACCGTGTGTTGTGTCGTTGAGGTAGAACTTCGAATTGTCAATGAGATCTTAGTATTAGCCTTTGTTTTAGCTTCCTGTTTAGTTGTATGGATTGAATTGTTGCTGGTTGAGCGTGGCTCCCAGCCGTGAGCTTCTGATAGCATCCCTGAGAATTATGCTTCGTTGTTTAGCAGGTTTTTAACCGGATTTATCGGGATCCCTTTGTGGTAATTGTTGAGCAGATTTAAGGTACGGATTGAGCTTGTAATTACAGCGAGGTTATGGCTTGAATAATATGTGAGATGGCTATATGATGGCTGCTGTGAATTGTTGCCTGTTGAGGTTGCTGTTTGTGAGATCTGGCAGTTAGTTATATGGTGTATACGTGCTGATGCTATTATTGTTTCGCATTGTTTATATGCTTGTTATCCCAGCATGTTGCATACACGCATTTGCATCTCCGTTCAGCTTTTGCAGCCATTGCTTCGTTGTTTTTGTTCTGTTTGCTTACCAGGATGCGAGGGCGAGCGGTGATTCCGCACTCTCATTTCCCCTATGCGCCGAGTGGCTAGCTACCACAGTTCATAGGTTGGGTTGTTGATGCATCTGGTAAGGGTGGGCGAGTAGGGGTGAGTGGGTAGCACCCACATGTCCTACACTCACCGTGGCCACATATTCTGTTGCAGATCCCGTTGAGCTGTTGTTTCTTTCCTCATGTATAGCATCTGTATTTTATTCATGTTGTTTACTGCTGTTTTATAGTTGCTCTCCGTACTGGGGTTTGACCCCATGTCCCTCTGGGGCTTGGTTGTTTTCCTTGTTGTGTTGTTTTCAGGAAACCCAGGTTTTACAGCTGGTCGTGGTTTTAGTCCAGCTGGTGGTGCCCCAGGAGGTGGTTAGAGTATCCCAGTGGCGTATAGCATATTTATATGTATCAGTATTCTTAGCTAGGGGGATGCCCTGTGCTTCGTTGGTGTATTTGATTGTTGGAGTCTGATACTTGTTTTATGCTATACTGTTATTGTTGTGGTGGTTTTCGTAAACTGGGATTCTATTTTGAGTATCGTGCTATTTTAAATTATATTGTTTTTAAACTCGTCAGGCCAAAAGCGAAAATTTTACCCGCTTTTTGTTAGCTTCCGCATGTGTTTTGGTGTTTTTACTCTGTTTAGGGCACGAGGCCTGACATTTTCGACTCCAAATCACTACCAGATTTCACCCGAGAAACCCGAACTAAAATCTGGACAACTCCAACTAGAGATCTGAATTTTCTCAAATCAGATTTCACCAAAAATCCAAAAATCTTAATTCTCGTGACTAATCTAATCCAAAATCCGATTAATCACAAATCTTGAAATCTGATTCCTCACACCGAAGCCGAACAACTGAGTTTGTTTGCCACCATTGCCACAAGCTTGGACATTGGAGGAGGAACAGTCGGGATTACCTCGAGCAGTTGTGAACTGCAAAAGGTATATTGTACATTGAAATAAATATGCTCGTAACTCGACTTCTTGGGTATTTGATATCGGATGTGGATCTCATATCTGCAATGACTTGCAGGTAATGACGTGAAGTCGGCGCCTTAGGGAGGGTGAGACCCACTTGAGGCTTGGCAATGGAGCAAGGGTTGTGGCCGAAGCAATAGGAGATGCATATTTATTTATTTCTTCCAATTATAAGTTGTTATTGAAAGATGTTTTATATATTCCCGAATTAATAAAGAACATTATCTCCGTTTTTATGCTTGATAGTGATGGATATTCTTGTCATTTTGCTACTTCGATTAACAATATTTACAAAAATGAGTGTTTAATTGGAATTGAGGAACGTGAAAACGATCTGTACAACTTAAAATTGTGAGAAGTTCAAACTCACGATATGGAAACACATACAACAATCAAAAGGAAATACGATAGTCTAAACCCGACACAACTTTGGCATGATAGGCTAGGTCATATTTCCTTGAAGAGAATGAACAAGTTGGTTAGAAGTGGCATGTTTAATATGTCTCATATTAACTTCTTACCAACTTGTGAATCTTGTCTCAAAGGAAAATGACAAAATTGCCCTTCAAGGGCAAGCCTGAACGTGCTCAAGGCCTATTGGATTTGATCCATACTGATGTGTGTGGCCCGCTTAGCATTGGTACTAAGTCCGATCACACCTACTTCATCATCTTTACCGATGATTACTCTAGTTATGGGAACTTGTGGTTAATGAAGCACAAGTCTGAATCCTTTGAAAGGTTCAAGGAATTCAAGGCTGAAGTACAAAATCAACTAGGAAAAGGTATTAAAATACTTCGATCCCATCAAGGTGGAGAATATACTTGAGTGTCGAATTTCAAGACTATCTTAAGGAGAACGGGATTCTCTCACAGTGGACCCATCTGACCACACCACAACTCAATGGTGAACGGAGCATCATAATCGAACCTTGATGGACTGGGTACGATCTATGATGAGCTTCACTGAACTTCTTACCTCGTTTTGGAGCTATGCGCTCGAAACAGCGGTAATATTTTGAACAATGTCCACACCAAGGCAGTGGATAAAATTCCATATGAGATATGAATGGACAAGACAACCAAGTACTCGTACTTGAGAATTTGGGGATGTCCTGCTTACGTAAAGCAGACAGTGAGAGATAATCTGTATAATAGATTCACCTTATGATACTTCATTGGGTATCCAAATAATTCTATTAGATGCTACTTCTACTATCCCAGTGAAACAAAAGTGTTTGTTTCTAGAAATGCCACCTTTTTGGAGAAGGAATTTCTACTTGATAGAAAAGGCAAGACAGTAGAACTCGAAGAAGTTCGAGAACCAACTGAAGTACCAAGTGAATCTCCTACACCTCAAGAACCAATCCTTGATATGGACGCACTTAGGAGATCTGAAAGGGTTCCTAGGGCTCCTACTAGATATGGTTTCCTGCTTGAAGGAGATCAAAATGATGACAGTAGAACTCGAAGAAGTTCGAGAACCAACTGAAGTACCAAGTGAATCTCCTACACCTCAAGAACCAATCCTTGATATGGACGCACTTAGGAGATCTGAAAGGGTTCCTAGGGCTCCTACTAGATATGGTTTCCTGCTTGAAGGAGATCAAAATGATCAAACCGTTGGATGTGATCCAAGAACCTTCAAGGAAGCGATTTCCGATGCTGATTCTAATTTGTGGCTTGAAGCAACGTGTTGGATCTGTTTATACAGATCAGAATCTGAGTTTTGATTCACACAAAATCTGTTATTATTCTACTAACGTTTTACATACGATGTGCAGTGCACTTGATTAAGAAGGAAGGAAGATATCCAAACTATAACAGTAAGGGGATGCCTAAGCTGGTTCTGTTGAAGATATCTATGCTGGAATAGTGAGGGGACGCCCGAACTGGACAGTAGAAGTCTTCCAGATTGCAGGTAACACCAAGCTGGTCTACCAGCTTGATGCAAGAGCAGTTCAAGAGAATTTCAGAGACCAAGCGCAGAGAAGATTTGGTGAACAGCAGAACTGTTCAAGAGTGATCAAGTGAAGCGTACAAGTGCAGTGTTCAAGTGTCAATGCATAGACAAGCGCAGTGATCGAGTTAAGGTCGGATCACTAGGCGCAACTATGATCAGTTCATCATAGGGATCTCAGTCCTTGGGAAGACTGACTTAGAACTGATCATTATATTCCAAAGAAGTTGGGATATAATCACTGGTGCTGGATTGAAGTTCTACATGGAGAACTGACTCAATCAACCAGTAAAATAAAGGTGTTCTTGCTGATGGTTTGGATGAGGTGTCTGAATGGACAAAGAGAACAAGCAAGCACACAGTGGCTCTTGACGAGAAGAATAGAGCCGAGCTGGTAAACCAGATCAGGGGAGAGAAAACCTGATCAAGGATCCCAGCAGCTGGATGCTTACGATGGGGAAGCAGAAGGCTGCTGTAGTGAAAGAAGCAACCAGCTGGGAAGGAAACCAGATAGAAACCAAATCAGAGAAGCGACTTGCTGAGTATGATGAAAAGCTGGCTCGAAGCAGCTCAAGAGCAGATAAGAAGAGAAGAAGAGAATAGCTCGAAGTAGAGACCAGCTCAGCGCAAACCAGAACGGAGATAAGCTGGTAAACTGGTTAAGGAAAAACCAGTTCGGATAGCATGACAGATGCTATCAAATCTACGAGAAAGTGATTTAAATACAAGACTATACGAAGATTGCTTTTTCAAAGCGACTTGCTGAGTATGATGAAAAGCTGGCTCGAAGCAGCTCAAGAGCAGATAAGAAGAGAAGAAGAGAATAGCTCGAAGTAGAGACCAGCTCAGCGCAAACCAGAACGGAGATAAGCTGGTAAACTGGTTAAGGAAAAACCAGTTCGGATAGCATGACAGATGCTATCAAATCTACGAGAAAGTGATTTAAATACAAGACTATACGAAGATTGCTTTTTCAGTATTCAAATCGGTTTGCTTGTATTTTCTTCTCAAGTACAGTGCTCACGTGCTTAAAGTGAAGAAAAGCCTGTAACATATTAAAAGACAAATGACACAAAGTACAATAGTGTCAGAAGACTTTCACATGCTACAAGTTTGTGTCCAATGGAATAAACTCTGCGTTAGGTTATAAATAACAAGATCAGAGCACAAGCAAAAGAGAGAGAGAGGCGCACACAACAGAAAAAGAGCACAGAGAGAAGAGCTGTTGTGCAAATTCAAAATAGAAGAACGAACAACACAAGCTCTAGGAAGACATTGGTGAAACCAGCTCGGACAGGAGCACTTCCCAGAGTATGAGATTTTATCATTGAGAGATTTAGCTTACACTGTAAATCTTACACACGATTCACTCACATATATTTGAGAGAGTTGATTAGATTAGCTGATTGAATCAAATTTAAAACTCTTCATTGTAGTCTTTGGACAGAGACGTTAAACAAGTCTACGTTGTTTTTTGCATTGAGACGTTAAAGAAGTGTATGTAGCCTTTCTCACTGAGGCAGTAAAGAAGTGAGTTAGACACACGCAGCTTGCGGACTGGTGTACAGTGGTGGCTAGGAGTTTTTGCGGCTGCTGGTCATAGGATCGGGTTGTATCACTGCAATCAAAGTCTTATAGTGGATCCTTCCCGACTGCGAAAAAAGGGGAGATGTAGGAGATTCAGCTCCGAACTTCCATAAACAAATCGCAGCGTATCATTTTACAGCTTTCTGCATTTACATTCATACACATTGCATTTTTAACAAACTACGTTTAAACCAAACCGTTATTGAGCTTTCGATTATAAGAGTTCAGTTCGAGTTGTTTTCGCATGATTTTATTTCATTAATCAATCTATATCTAGGTGCACTTAGAATTCAAGAACACTGAGCTATTGCAGCTCAAGCTACAAATGAACCAGATCGCATATGTTGACCAGCTCGTAGAGCCGCTAGTATGCGTGATCTAGATAAATTTTGTGTGCTACTTTTACCTTTCAAAACTTTTAAATTGCACGTAACTTAAGGTTTCAGTGTCTTAGGCTGTATGAGAGCCTACGTGAGTTGTGTGAGAACTCATGGACACCCCCAAATTCGATCCTATCACAATGAAATCTGAGATTGACTCAATGCGTTCAAACCAAGTTTGGACTCCTGTAAATCCTCCCGAGGGAATAGTTTCTATTGGGTGCAAATGGATATACAAGAGAAAACTTGGGCCTGATGGTAAGTATTGACCTACAAAGCGCGACTGGTCGCACAAGGTTACACTCAAAGGAAAGGTGTTGACTATGATGAAATATTTTCACCAGTTGCAATGTTCAAGTCGATTAGAGTTCTGCTATCCATAGCCGCATGGTACGACTATGAGATATGGCAAATGGATGTGAAGACTGTGTTCCTTAATGGAAACATTAAGGAAGAGATCTATATGATGCATCCTGAGGGTTTGACATCCGTAGGAAGTGAGCATAAAGTATGCAAACTTCAGAGATCGATCTACGGTCTCAAGCAAGCGGCGAGAAGTTGGAACCTTAGGTTTGATGAAACAATTAAATAATTTTGTTTCATCAATAACCCGAGAGCCATGTGTGTATAAGAAGGTAGTTAAGAATGCTATGACATTCCTTGTACTTTATGTTGATGACATTATACTCATTGAGAATGATGTAGGAATGCTGCAGCCAACTAAATTATGGTTGTCTAGTAGATTCTCGATGAAGGATATGGGTGAAGCATCCTATATTCTGGGAATACAAATCTATAGAGATAGATCAAAAAGGATGTTCGGACTCACCCAAGCAACCTACATCGATATCATAATTAAGAGGTTCTCTATGGAAGAGCCCAAGAGAGGACACCTACCTATGTGTCATGGGGTCACTCTATCTAAGTCTGCGTGTCCGAAGACTGATTAGGATATAGAGAGTATGACACATGTGCCATATGCCTCGGCAATAGGTAGTATAATGTATGATATGATCTCGACTTAACTGGATGTAGCATATTCTCTCAGTGTCACGAGCCGCTACCAAATCTAACCCCAGCCAAATTCATTGGAATGATGTGAAAGATATTCATGGTCTATGGGGGGTGGTGAACTGAAATTGGAAGGCTACACTGATTCTATCTTCCAACGCGATGTGGATGACTCGAATTCAACCTCTGGATTTGTATTCATGATCACTGGGGGTACTGTCTCTTGGAAGAGTTCCAAGCAAGACACCATCGCGGATTCAACCATTGAGGCTGAGTACATTGCAGCATCAGCTGCTGCAAAAGAGGCGGTTTGGATGAGGAATTTCATCCAAGAGTTGGGCATAATTCCTGAAGAAGTTTGTCCAGTCCCGGTGTACTGTGACAACACGGGTGCCGTTGTGCAAGCAAAGGAACCTAGTCTCACCAAAGATCCAAACACATACTGAGGAAATACCACATAATCCGGGGTATTGTGGCTAGAGTGACATAGCAGTCGAGAGAGTCGCCTATGCAGACAACATTGCTGATCCACTTACAAAGACCTTGCCAGGACCATTGTTTGAAAACATCGTGAAACAATGGGACTACGTCTCATGAGTAGTTGGCTTTAGGGAAAATGGGAGATTGTTAGATTAGGTGCTCAACTAGCCAACTTCTGGCGTGTGGGTTCTTGTTGCCTCTATGTAAAACGATCTTTATTTATGAAACTCGTAAAAATTTATGGAATTCTTTATCTTCATTATTATGATTACAATTGTTGATAAAGACCTTGAATACACTATATTGTATTTTAGATGTGATAGTGAATTTGATGGATATCATGAAACACATCTAATAGTCATTGCGTGTTCTAAATGTGTTCCTAGTCGATTGGACCGTCCAAAAGAGGATAAGGGTTGCCCAAGCTTGAGACTAGAATCTGCGATTCAAAGTGCCACCTTTCATTGGTAGGGAACATAGTGATGTTCTGAGCATGCAGATGGATAGTGACCTGGTGATCTATCGAACTACCCTCGTTCGGACTTTCCAAGTGGTTATCATTTTTTGAGTGGATTAAGTCTCAGGTCTTGGTTGTACAGATTAGTCCTCATTACTCGAAACGTCATTGAGACTCTACATGATAGGTGCCTCACTTTGACATGTTTACCGATTCTGTATGGATCATCAGGTGGCGGGATTGGGTGAGGTCCCGATGCATGTAGGAGTCGAGGATTCACCGCTCGCCCTTGTGCGTGGATATCCTATGCTGTTTGAGAAGATAATAGTGTTGGAGTGCAATAATTGCCCCTGTTAGGTAGAGCGATCGAACCGTGGTGCTTGTGTTGCTATATGGTTTAAAAGATTGGAGTTGCACCGTTACCACCAGCTATAGCTTTTGGTAAAGCGGCAAGCGCTCGGTCCTACAATTGGTATCAGAGCCAAGGTCACGGGTTCGATTCCCATTGATTGTAAGGAGTGCAGTTATTGGGAGGGGGATTGTTGGAGTGCAATAATTGCCCCTGCTAGGTAGAGCGATCGAACCGTGGTGCTTGTGTTGCTATACGATTTAAAAGATTGGAGTTGCACCGTTACCACCAGCTATAGCTTTTGGTAAAGCGGCAAGCGCTCGGTCCTACAAATAGTATGACAAATCTCTGGCCAGAGTACTAGATGTGTTTTTGGTAAATGATTTTACCTAGTAGCACATGCGATGCCACTATTTGATCTCCAAGATGTATGCATGGCTATAGAATCTCTAGCGACTCTTGATTTATCAATGGTCGTTGATTCGATTGGGATATTTCAGCTGAAAGGACCGTACTGTAAGCTAACCATGACCAACTGGTTCTTGTAGGCACTATCAATGATACCTAGGGGTCATGGGGCGATGTTGCCAGACACTTTACCATGATTCGATGGGTAAGTCCAAAAATGTGTTTTTGGAGTCCCAAAGAGTTGTGAGCCCATGGTTAGCTGTTTTCTTGAACCATTGAGGGTCACACAATTACTGGTTTCTCAATTTCCATTCGAAAATTGTGCTCAATTTGCTGAGTATGGTAAGAGGAAGGATGGAAGTGTGACTTCCTAAAATTAGCTTGGGTAAGTTTGACTTTCCTTAAAGCTAATAGGGGTCACAGGGGCTTTGGATTAGGTGGTCTAAAAAATTGTTTCACGTCATAATTTTTAGTTTTGTAAACTATGCAGATCGGTCCGATCTGATCGTCGATCAGGATTATGATGAAGCCACAACGAAATAGGCCACCTATAAGGACCAGACTCCAGGAGGCAGGAGATACAGCGGTAAGAATGCTGGAAATTACCCTCAAGGACCTGAACACGAGGGCCTCATAGCATCATGAACGGCTCAACTGATGGCTGAAAATAGAACAGTTCCTAGATTAACGACCAAAGGTATATCCTCCCTACCTACATGGACCCTCCGGAAAAATACTGATGTACCAAGAAGAGGGTGATGACACTGGAATGTCCTTCAACCACGGGGAAACTCTAAAATTAGGTAAGTTATTATTTGTTCTCCAAATACTTTACTTAAATAAAAATTGTCTTTTGGCACAAATCGACTCGATCAGAAGATGCTTTTTCTACGTTCACCCTACTTGGGTTACATCCTTATCTGAACATTGTTAGAACAAACTTATAAGCCCGATCAGCTCGGCACTACAAAGCCCAACGCTCATTGAATCTCGACATGCTCGAGAATCTGTTAATCCAACCAGCTTGGAAATCTATAAGTCCAACCAGCTTGGCAACTTGTTATCCTGACCTGCTCGTCAATCCATAAGCCCAACTCTTGTGGGCATCAAGGCTGACCATCTCGGCACCATAAGCCCAACTCTCATTGGCATCAAGCCCGACCAGCTCGAACCATAAGCCCAACTCTCGTGGGCATCATGCTCGACCAGCTCGGCACCATAAGCCCAATTCTCGTTGGCACAAAGTCCGACCAGCTCGGCACCATAAGTCCAACTCTCGTTGGCACAAATCTCGACCAGCTCGGCACCATAAGCCCAACTCTCGTTGGCACAAAGCCCGACTAGCTCGGCACCATAAGCCCAAATCTCGTTGGTGCAAAGCCAGACCAGCTCGGCACACAAGGCCTACCTTCTGGAACGAAAAGCCCATCTCAGATAGCATCTCTATCCAAGTACGATCAAAATATCAACCAGCTCGGTGCACCGAGGCCTCTTCTATTGACAACATCTCGGGTAGCCAACCTACCTAGAGTCAACTTTATTTTCCTCAATAGCTCCTGCACTAGGCTAGTTCAGACCCCTCCTGGGGTAGAAGCTCAACTTGATTGCGAGCAAAAATTGACCTGATCAAAAACTTTCTTAGCTCGGGTATCATTTTCTCATACTTGGTGATTTTTTGCTACGGAATTTTTAAGAAAGCTCGAACCGCCTACTCGCAATTGATAGCTTTGGGCCTGAGCTGGTTTCATGTGATGGTTTTCATTGTCAATGTGTATTCCGTTACAGACTTAGTTATTTACAAAGGAAAGTTTCACTTAGCTGATCATTCATGTCAGTACTCGAGATAAACAAACAGGAGTAAAATAAAAAGCTAATTTCATTAATTTCGAGTCGTTACACGTAAAGAAAAATCCTAGATATAGACATCAGGATGGGGGGGATGCCTCTAGGCCCGAGCTGTCCTCATCAACCATCTCACCTTCCTCTGGCATGTCCTCCAATGCCTGCACCACATCGAGAAACAGATGCTCCTCTTCAAAATAGCCATTAGCCCTGACCTGGGCCAGGCATCCGTTAAAGCCATGCTCGAAGTATACCGAGGCTCTCTTTGAACACAAGGTATCGAACTCCTTAGACTGCAGGAACTTTCATTTCCCGAGCTGCCAAGAAGTCTCCACCTCTCCTTGTAACCTCTTAACTTCGGCCTGGAGACCCTTGTTCTCCTCCTCCGAACGAAAAGAGCTCGGGCTTCAGAAGTCTCCGCCCGATCCTCAGATGATTGGACTTAAGCTCAGGTTGCCTCTAGCTCAAGCAGCAACGAGAAGGTCCGGGGCACCCCATCCATAGAACGTCTAGTCATGACAATATCATTGTGTGCTCGGGAGGCGGTTGGTCGCTTCACCACTCCATACAAAGGCCTCGACAAGCAAAGCAATTAGTATAAACATCGGGATAAGCAAATGATAAATCTAAAATTGATGCATACCTGCACAAAATGAAGACTTGCGGCTTTGATGACCTCAAGGTCCGGGGTTCTCCACACCAGATCAAAATCCTTGTCAGTGACCATGTGACGAATAAAATCCAGTGAGACGGGGCCCGAGGGTGCAGCCACAAAATAATCTCAGAAATATCCAAAGGCACGGGAGGCACATCGATGGACTGTTTCTGAGGGAGCTCTTCGGTCGTGCCTAACGGCTCGACCGCTGGGATCTCGATGACTGCTACAGGGGCAAACTCTTTAGCCACTTCCATATGGTGATGCTTCTTGGGCTTCTCCTCTTCGCCAGCCAAGGCCTTTCTCTTCCCCTTACCCATCGAGCGATGGGAGCTTGAGGTTCCTTCCGGATCAGTTTTTTCCCCTTCATAGATTTCATCATCTCGGTTTTTCCAATCCCGTCATCTGCACAGCCAAAACATGAGCTAAGAGATCAGACATCAGAACTGGTAAAACCAGCACGAAAAATAATTGAGATACCTAAGTCCCTGACCAATTCGACCCTCTTCCGACTAAATCTAAAGTAGCACAGAGGTATTCTTTGACTAACTCTCATGCGTTGAAACACGTGCTCATAGTATCCAGGAAGTTTGTCAGGTCGGGGTCCCGCTCCGACGTCGAGGGTGAGAACGTATAGGCATAGTCATGCCAAGACATGTCACAACCCCCATGGACTCCTGCTCCTGACGAGTCGCTTAACAAAAAAGTACCTACTCATCCATCCCCTCTGAGAGCTCGGGTTCCCCCCTATAAACCCGATCTTGGTCTTATTTGAAATATAAAACTTCCTAGGTCCTAATCTCTTTACCTGGATCAGAAGCATCAGGGTGTAATATGAAAGAGGAACCTCAAAATAGCTAAGAAAAATACCTAGAGACCGGAGGTAGCTATAAGAGTTCGGGGCCAGTTGGCTTGGGCTGACCCCGATATGCCTACATAACTATAAAATTAACCTCGAGAGTGGAAAGCGGAGGCCCATATCTATCTGGTTAATGTAAAAGGTGTGAAAGCCTGTAGGGGGACAGTGATCTCGGTCACTTACATCGGGAATGATAACTTCATCTCTACTGTTCATCCCATACTTATCCTTACTTTGGTAACATCTGATTCTCTAAGGGTCGAAGCTTTTATTTCATACCATGCACACCCCGAAGAGGCAAGCTCAGTCTCATCTCGAGCTATTCTACCTAACCTAGCCCTATAGATATCCTGAGTAGTGGGGATACCACCTTCCTCACTGCTAGAACTTGAAGAGCAGGGAGAATCTAAAGACTCGGTTGCCCTCCTAATTACACTGTTATTGGGGGACGACATTTTGGCCAGAATAAAGCCATTTACTTACAATTATGGAAATTAGGTCGGACAAAAACAAGAAACAACTCGAGAGCTCAGGACACGAATAAGAATTTTTGCAGAGTTTTGACGCGAAAGGAAAGTAGAAGTCAAGTGAACACGAAAAACACACCTATGTATAAAAGTTCAGGAAACACCACAACCGTCAGATCTCCATCTCAACGAATGGTTCAGATCACCTTGGGAACACTAATTGTCGCCTCAAACATCGGTCTAGAACTCTCCTGACCATCTGATCTAACTTAATCAATGGCTACAAAATGAGTTCACACGGATCGTGGTTTTCCTTAGAAAACACAAGTATGCACTTCGGGTACCGATCACTACTCCAAGTCCTACACTTCAATTCTTCATCTAGGACTCGTTGTGGGGGTTAATATTGATACTGCTAATAATATCCACGTCGGCACCCGAGGTAACGCCTCTTAAAGCGCCACTGGTGGTTTTTTGTCTTGGCACCTCCTTGTCATATCGGTCCTCGGGAATGTTCCATCACTCAAGCATGACATGTCGGGACCAAGGTCCAAGCATTCACTCCATGGGTACCCGCAACGCACCTCTAGCAGCACTTTCAAGTCACCTCGGACCTCGGGGTGTAGTGTATCTAGCTTGGCAGACACAACCTCGGGGCAAGATGTCTGTCATTGATAGCGGTCCATCGCAAATAACTTGGACCTCTTGTATAACTAATGATTAGTGCACTGACACAGACTGCAAGACCCATACCTACGTACAGGTGGTAGGGTAATGTACATGCAAATCCCACTCCGGCTCATGATTACCCAGGTAGTACAACACGCAACCCCTTGGCTCTCCTATAAATACCCAGGTATTCTCATTTTTTACCCACATTCAGCAGACTTATTCTCTACACTATCTCTATATTCTCAATCACTCGAGTTGACTTAAGCATCGGAGGGCCTTCATCGGGATGACTCCCGACACCCTTTGACCAATGTATGTGGTCGTAGGTCATTAGAGGAAAGACATTCCAGCTCATCCCCCAAGGACAGAGCTCCCAAAGTGCCTCTCATACTCCTCGAGCTATACCATGTCGTGTCCCAGACCTGGTGATACTTTGCTGCTGGTAACTCGCCCAGGCAGGTTACTCCTAGTTCAGCTCCAACATATATTCCTCAGCTCACTGCTTGAGGACAGACCTCCGGACCTCCCGACCCCGATGGTCTAACATGGTGGCAGCTCATTGCCTGAGAAAAATTTGGTTACATCAAACAATAATAAATATTACAAGTTTACTGAGCCGATGAATCCTCGTACGTTGCCTCCAAATAATAAATGTGCATTTAGAGTTTCATACTATCTCCATACTGACACATTAAATGCTCCTTTTTTGCCCAAAAATGCAATCATCATACTCTAACAACTTTGATTATGTTTTGATTGTTGCATGATTTGTTCAACGAATATAAAGACAAAGCTCAAGTCAATACCTCGAAGTCATCCCTGATCTGATCTGATGCTAATCTAATCTGTTTTGCTCATCTGAACTTTTGTTGCTCTAGACTGATCTGAACTATAGTCAGTTTTGAACTAATCTCTAAGGTCCTCTTGCAAACTGATCTAATATGCTCTTCTAAACTGTTGACTAAGCTTAATCTGTTCTATTCTATTCAATACACTCTATTTTAATCTAAAATGAGTTATCATAACTCAACTAAACTCTGATCTGATATGAATCTTAATCGATGTTAGGTCATGTCTGATCTGATCTCATTTTGCTCCATGTTGATTTCTTTGTTATCACCAAAACTTAGAAATTTATCTTTAAAATTTTTCCTTTTTGGTTTTACAAAACCTTGAATTAAATAGACTTAAAAGGAATTTAACCTTTTTATTATGAATATATTACACTTTACAATATACAAGTACAATCCTAAAGAGTATAATCTGAAAACGCCTAGCTAAAACTGTTCTTGCAGACTGCTTGAACTCTATGATCTTATCTGAGACTTTTTCTATTCCTTAACTGATCTTGGTAAGACAATAGCGTAGTCACATCCAACAATGGGCTATTCAAATCCGATAACACTCCAAATCTTAAAAGTTTTTTCTTCACCTCTTCCTCTACACCTTACTACTTTCCTCCTTTTTGGTATCATGACCATCCTTTAAACATTACACCACTTCATCTATCTGATAACCAAGTGTGGTTACTTCTACTACAATCTCCATTTTGTTCTGATCAAGTTTACAAATCAGGTCAGCGTGGAGTCGAGTGTGAAATTCATGTACAACCCTCTCTTGAACTTTCATATATTATAGCACATCATCCATCTGCTTAGTAACTTTATCTTTAAAACTTTGAAAATGAGCTTGTGAAGCTAACTGATTTGCTTCCAGACTACTGACTACACTCCTCAATGACTCTACGAGCTGATTCAAATATTGATCTTCTTTATTATAAACTTGAAGAATATGTTCTGTTGAGGTTTATGGTATAGCAGGAACCAAATATAGGTCAGGTGCTTCCTCTGATCTAGATTCTAGTGACATATGATCATCAGCTTGTTCAGGAGCAGTTTGATCTGCAATACCAGCTACTTCAGGAAAGTCTAAATAATTGATTGTTTTCTCTATGTATATAATTTCCTTCTCTGCTGTCTTCGAAGGTTATGCGTGTTGAGTTTTTACATTCTTTACTGGTAATTCTTTACATTTTCATATACAAAAAATATATCTGTACTGTCAGGAACCTGTTGTTCCCCTTCATTCTATTCTACTTCTACTTTATTTGTACACTCAGGATACTGTTTCACCTCTTCAAATATCCAAGCTAACTCCTCAAAATTGAAGGAACACTAGCTGTCTTCAAAATTTATCTCAGGCAAGGACTCGCCTAAGATGATAGGAGTTTGCGCCTCCTTATGACTAATGAGATCTGGAGTCTGTTGCTTCTCGGTGCTGACTGGAGCCGATTGCTCCATGTTTCCTTGGAAGAGG
This sequence comes from Dorcoceras hygrometricum, assembly GCA_001598015.1. Classification (NCBI taxonomy): domain Eukaryota; kingdom Viridiplantae; phylum Streptophyta; class Magnoliopsida; order Lamiales; family Gesneriaceae; genus Dorcoceras; species Dorcoceras hygrometricum. The sequence continues at coordinate 58,260 of KV002467.1, forward strand.
CCATCTGTGATCAATTACTTGAGCTCATCCATAGTGACTCTAGGGTTCCCTCTCCAAGAGCTTCCCCGCTATTTGAGTCTTCAGGCATCAGTATGGGCAGTCCAGCACCAACTCGATCTTGCCTATACTACAGCCCAACCTCTCTCAGCTCAGTTTCCAGCATACAAATGGTCATCAGATCTTGGTTGGTTGTTGGACTCTCTCAAAACATTTCTAATGTTCAACCACGAAGAACCTCATCTGACTCTCCCATATATTGAACACAACCAGTTCCGTCTGTTCAACAACATAGATACCTTATCTGTCTTAGGTCATGGCAGTGTATAATCCTTAATTTTTGTCATGTACTCAATGGGCTTCATTGACGTAATCTTATTCAGCTTTACCACAATCTAGAAATGCCTCCAAGCATCATCCTTATGCCTGGATGGACGAACTTGGTCACTGCATCCGCCACAAGACAAAATGTTTCTTTGACTGGGTTCATCTTATCGCTTCTAACACACCCTTCCCCTAATCCATCGGGTCACTTGGGGAAGATTGTGAGTTGCCCAGTTAATCACCTTGATGTTTATACTCTTCTTTAATGGGTGAGCACTCAAAACCTCAGGGATCTTCTCCCTTTGAGAAGATTCTTTAGCAACAGGCAGAAGAAGATCTTAAACAACAACAGCGGGGACAACTGAGATAGGTTTCATCAGCTTAGGCCTTTTGACCTTGCCTGCTTGGCTGGTGAAAACACCTTCTACAGCGCTTGGATGTCCTCAAGCATTGAGGACTCTGAATCAGATGGCAGGAGCTTGAGTTTGTGTTTCATCATTCTACCACCCTTTCCATGAGCCTTCTCCACCACACTAACTTCCAGAGGCCTCTCAGTATCCTCTGAGCTCTCCTCAGATTGGACCAATAGAGGCTATGAAGATACAATCTTCCTCTCATTAGCGGAACCTTTTGTTGCATCCTTTATTTTTTCTTCTTTTTTGCATCTCGTTCTGTAGCACTTCTCTTCTTTTTCTCAGCTCTCCTATTCCTCCTCTCTACATCTTGTCTTCATTAGCAACCTTCATTTTGTATTCAGCTGCTAGCCTTTCTGATTCCCTGATCTGTCTCTTTCCTTCAATAAACTCAATGACAGAGGAGTCGTTCTTAGCATGATAAGTGTGAACAAAATTGTTGTTCAACAATTTGAGAGGGTGAATGGTTTTCGACTCTCCAAGGTTGACACCCAAGAACTTCTCCAGTATTCTGTTGATTTTCACATCATAGACTTGAGACTGTTTGCCTAGGATTGCCACCATTGCCATGAAGATTCCAAAAAACACATTGGACCAGTTCACCCGCATCCTTATGCTAATGGCTACCATCATGTCAAGTCGCTCGGCTATCACTACATCAAACAAACTAGCCTTCCCCGTCGACAACTTGGACACAATGTCAATCAACAACCTATACTCCACTTTCATTTCCTTCTTCTTAATACAAGGTTTGAAGGAACCCCAGGCAGGGAAAACTCAACCTTCATCTACTCCACCACATTAGTAGCTAGGCCTAAGAAGCTTGTTGCTCCCTCAGTAAGCAACTAAAATTCCTCTATGGACATTTGCTGACTGATGACCACTTGGTTAGCATCCACAGTGTTGACCACTGTTCCATCCACCATAGAACCTCTAGCAAAGAACTAAGTCAAAGCTCCTCATAGATAGACACCGATACTCCCAGACAACCTATGAGTCTAGGTGATTCTAGAGTCTTGAATATAGTAACCATCCCTTTGTCAGCAAGAGACAACACTGCATCAAAGTTTCTCTGAAGAGCATTTTTAGCGTAAAAGACCATTTTGTTAGTGATGAAATGGGTAAACATATTAAATTTTTGCGGATAGAAAGCACAAAAGCTTTTGAGAGCTAAAGGCGATTGACAAGTACCACTTATGCATCGGCGATCAATCTTGCAACATGCATAGTCTGCATCAAAATAACCATCAAATTAAAACTTGAGTCTTTTTAATATCAAAGACCCATAGTTTGAGTGCCATATAAATACTTTAAAATATGATTTATTGCAATAAAATGACATTCTTTTGTATCTGTCTGAAATCTTGCACACATACAGACGTCGAACATAATATCTGGTCTACTAGATGTTAGATATAGCAAACATCCAATTATACCATGAGACAATGATACCTCAACGGTAGTACCAACTTCTTCTTTGTTCAGCTTAATGGATGCACTCATGGGAGTAGTATCAGCTGAGCAATTTTCCATCCAGAACTTCTTGAGAAGCTCTTTGGTGTATGTTTTTTGATTTATGAAAATTTCACTCCCAAGATGTTTGACTTGTAATGCAAGAAAAAATGTCAACTCAACTATCATAGTCATCTCGAATTTATCCTGTATAAGCTTAGAGAATTTTTCACACAATTTAGGATTGGTTGAACAAAATATGATACCATAAACTAAATATTTACTGACAAAGCATGATCATTTTTTAAAAATTTGAACAAGGTTTATCGACTGTCCCGATGATAAAATCATGATCAATAAGGAATTTAGACAACGTGTCATACCATGATCTAGGTGTCTGTTTCAGATCGAACAGAGCTTTGTCCAGTTTATAAACATAATCTGGATTGGTGTGACTTATGAAGACAGGAGGTTGTATGGCATACACTTTCTCTAATAGAATGCCATTCAAGAATGTGTTTTCATATCCATTTGAAAAACCTTAAAAATCTTTAAATGTAGCATACTCAAGAAAAATTCTAATAACTTCTAGTTTGGCTACATGCGTGAAGTCTCATCGAAATCTACGCATTCTTCTTGTATAAAACCTTGTGTAACTAGCCTCATCTTATTTTTAGAACTATGATATTTTCATTTAGTTTGTTCCTGAAAATCTATATATTACCTATTAGTGTCTGATCTTTAGGCCTAGGAACAAGTCTCCATACTTTATTTCTTCAAATGAATAAGTTCATCTTGCATAACTTCTATCCAGCTTGGGTAGTCCAAGGCTTCCTCTATTTTCTTAGGTCTTATATGAGAGATTAACGTAGATTTAACCAGTTCGGATGGATGATTTTACATTGGAAACTAGGCCCAAGGATCTGTGTCAATTGGATTGTCTATTTTGGATCATCTCACTCTTGTTCTGTTGGATCAGCTTGCACTTCGTAAGCTAGATCAGCTGGAAGATCTACAACTAGATTAGCAAGATCTCTCTCTGCTCAATCAGCTTGGATCACTTCAGCTGAGGCGACCTGATCATCATCTCTAGGATCAGTAAACCTCATAACATGTACTTCATCATCACTTGAATCGACAAGGTTAGTAGTATCCAATAGATTACTCATTTATATTGCAGCAGAATTAGATTTAAAGCTAGATTCATCATAAACAATATGAATGATTCCTTGACTGTCAGCCTTTTGTTATTAAACACGCGATAAACTCAATTGACAGCTGAGTAACCCAAGAAATGCCAATCAGATCTTGTATCAAAAGCAGTCAAATGGATTTAATTATTGTGATTTTAACATTCTACAACAAAACACTCTAAATAAGATATATCAATTTGCTTCACATTTCAGATCTCATACGGAGTTTTGCAAAGATTTTATTAATCATCGATCCGTTCCGTGTATAGCATGCAGGGTTAACTTCTTCAACCCAAAATTTCTTAGAAATCCCAGAATCAGCAAGCATTGTTGTAGCAGCCTCTTTTAAAGTTTGATTATGAAGCTCAGCAACACCATTCTACTGAGATGATCTAGCCACAGATAACTCATGACTGATTCTGTAATTATCGAGATATGAGGATGAATTTTTTATTTAAAAATTCAATACCTTTCACTTCAATCTGATTTATATAATATATTTCTCATTTTGAATACGTTCTAAATCTTTATCAGTCGGTCCATAGTTGATCTTTTGATTTTTAAAATATTATCCAGGTGAACCTGGAATAATCATCAATAATGATCAGAGTGTATCACATTCCCACTAAACTAATTATGGGTATTGGACCAAATAAGTCCATATGCAATAGCTCGTGGCTTCGGGAAGATGAATTGCACCATTTTTTTAAAAAGTAGATCGGACCTAATTTCCAAGCTGACAAAAAAAGCTTATCTTTTGAAAAATCTATTTTTGGAAGACCACTGACCAATTCATACAGACAAAGACTAGCAATGGTTTTAAATTTTATATGATTTATTCGTTTATGTCATAACCATGATTTTGAAGAACCATCAAGCAAGCAAGTTGGTTCAGCTAACGTCTGATCCAACCAGTTCACCTTGAAGATGTTTCCTGATCTATGTCATGTCAATATGGTCAAACCAGCCAGGCTCTAAACCATTGTTTTGTTTGCTATCTGTTAGCATCTTGGATATCGTATCATGTGTCTTGAACAACCACTGTCAAGATACCAGGTAGATCTGTTCAGCAGCTCTCCTTAACTAACCTGCAACCAAGAAACAATAGTTTTGGTACCGAGATCTGTTTGGGTTCAGATTGTATTAGATCTTTTGGGACCCACACTTGAAAACTCTAAATCATTTTCACAATGTGTGGCCAGCAAAGTTCGTGCAAAACCGGTGTGTGATCTATTGAGTTTGCTTGGTGCATCGACGGATCTGGATCATGCTCCCGGGGCACAGCGGAAGCTTAAACATTTGTGCCCGGGAACTCTCATACGCGAATAAAACAAAAGCTAAACATGCATAGATTTAGAAATATTTACCTTTTGCGACTTCGCGCCCGGCTCCGACTATTCCGATTTTACGCAGCAATAGTACTTCAACGTTTGAATCTCCGATTGTTCGCCTACTCCGATCCACGACCGGTTTCCAACACTACCTTGTACTAGAAAGCACATCGAATTTTCATGAACGGAATCTCCTCGACAAGAAGGTCAGAACGGGGTCCGACAGCATGCGGCAGCGGTAGCTAGAGACGATGGCGACGACGACGGGAGGAGGCCGAGAGTGGATGGGAGGGGAGAGGAGAGTTATGATTCAATAATCAAGTGGATTTTTTCTCTTAATTCTGAAAGTGTCTCCTCATTGCCATATTTATAGGTAGATGGATAGAGTTTGAGTTGGAAAAAACATAGAACATTCGGTTCAAGTCAAACAGTGAACATTTGGTTCAACTCAAACAGTGAACATTCGGTTCAACTCAAACAGTGAACATTCAGTTCAAGTCAAACAGGAACATTTGTTTCGACTCCCTCGATTGTGGTCTCATCATAATCCCGACGGATGATCAGATATCATCGATGTGCTTACTTTACAAAACTGATCATTATGATGCAAAATCAAATTTTCGGACAACTAAAATTCGGTTCAACTCAAACAGTGAACATTCAGTTCAAGTCAAACAGGAACATTTGTTTCGACTCCCTCGATTGTGGTCTCATCATAATCCCGACGGATGATCAGATATCATCGATGTGCTTACTTTACAAAACTGATCATTATGATGCAAAATCAAATTTTCGGACAACTAAATCTATATATGGCAGGTTTACTCCCATTAGCTAAAATATGAAAGTCCTACTCCATTGGCTACTTTTGGAAGTCATACTCCCAACCTTCCTCCTACTATACTCAACACTTTGAGTACCATATCCGTATAAGAATTGAGAAACCAATACTTGTGTGACCCTCAGTGGTTCGGGGATATAGCTAGCTGTGGGCTCACAACTCCTTGTGACTCCAAAAACACATTTTCGGACTTACCCATCGGATCATGGTAAAAAATCTAGCAACATCGCCCCATGATCCTCTAGATATCATTTATAGTCCCTGAAAGAACCATTCAATCATGGTTGGCATACAGTACGGTTCTTTCATCTCAAATATCTCGATCGAATCAACGACCATTGGTAAATCAAGAGTCGCTAGAGATTCGATATTCGTGCATGCATCTTGGAGATCAAATAGCGACATCGCATGTGCTACTAGGTAAACACATTTACATAATGCACATATAGTACTCTGGCCAGAGATTTATCATACTATTATCTCCTCAAATAGCATAGAAGATCCACGCACAAGGGCGAGCGGTGAATCCTCGACAATGAAGCATCGACTCCTACATGCATCGGAACCTCACCCAATCCCGTCACCTGATGACCCCAACGGAGTCGATAAATGGGTCAAAGTGAGGCACATATCATGTAGAGTCTCAATAACGTTTCGAGTAATGAGGACTAATCTGTACAACCAAGACATCGGACTTAATTCACTCGACAAATGATAGCCACTTGGAAAGTCCGAACAAAGGTAGCCCTATAGATCACCAGGTCACTATCCATCTGCATGCTCAGAACATCTCTATGTTCACTACCAATGAAACATGATACATTGGATCACAGATGCTAGTCTCAAGCTCGGGCGGCTCTTATCCTCTTTTGGACAGCCCAATCGACTAGAAACTCGTTTAGAACATACGATAACTATTAGATGTGTTTCATGATAACCATCAAATCCACTATCACATATAACATACACTATAATGCATTCAAGGTCTTTATCCAACAATTTGCAATCATAATAATGAAGATAAGAATGCCATAAAAAATGCGAAATTTCATAAATAAAGATCGTTTCACATAGAGTCAACAATAACCCACATGCCACAAGTTGATTAGTGGGACACCTACTCTAACAGACTTTATGTTTCGCACTTGGGAAAATAGGTTCGTTTCTCTTTTGAACCTTTTTGTTTTGGAATTATTTGAGCACCAGCTCTCAGATGCAGATCAGACGAGCTTGATTTGAAGTTTACTCCAATATTGCTCAATCTCTTCTTTGGCCAGGTTTGCTTAGAACTCTCAAGCTCACATAGCCTATTCCACTTCTGTTGTTCTGGTTCAATTGAGTCATAGGCTGGTCATCTTGCTTAAGAGACTCGAAAAAATCTTTTTTAGTGCTGGCCTTAGCAAAATATATTGATTTAAACTTTTCTTTTTCCAGACTTGACTGAGTATATGTTTCAATCAAACTGCCTTCATTATATTTGAAGACCAAACTGCTTTGTCATGTCTGAACCTCGTGAAGTTTTGTAAGTGAAACTGAATATTTAGTCCAGGAGCTCACCAACTTGTTCAATCTTTGATTCTCAGAGATCATTTCTTGTGACTGAGTACACAATTTATCATTCTCTATCATCATTGTACTCAATTGCGTCTTGAGACTATGAGTCTCCAAGCTAAGAACGGCTTGGTTCGTCTGTTTAACAGACTCCTGTTTTCCGCTTTAACATCCTTGAATTTCTACATAACTTCTTATACTTATGGACCATTTCATTTAGTGCAGAAATGAGGTCATGTGTAAATTTAGTATTAGCGAATTTGAGTACCTCATCACTATCATCAGCCATTAGACAATGTACTTCCTCCTTCTCGCTTACGCTGGAGGACCTTCTTTGATGTAGACTCATTTGAGTCTGAATCAGCCCATTTGCTCTTGATCTACTAACAACGAGCACTTTCTGATCGTGCTTTTTCCTAAAAGACTTCTTGTCCTTCTTTCCTCCTTTACGATATGTTGTCTTCCTATCATCGTCTAGGCTTGGTGCACTCTGCAGTAAAGTGACTAGTCCTGAAACAATTGAAACATGATAAATCAGTTGTATTCTATTCAACTTTGTGGACTTTATTTGAAAACGGTGGGTTTTGAGATTTTCTCATTAATTTCTCAAATTTCTTAACGAATAGGGACATAGCATCGTTACTCAGTTGTTCAGCATACCTCATAGGCTTCTCCTCTATTGCAGAAAATGGTTAGTTGGGATGGTTCGTCCTCTGGTCCGTTTCCCAACTTGAACTCATATGCTTTAATATCAGCAAAGAGACCGTGAAGCTCCAGTTTGTTCAAGTTCTCCACTCCCTCAAGTCCAATCTTCACGGCCCACTTTTTTGACAGAGCTCTCATCACCTTCCGAGCCACCTTCTGTTGGTGTAATCTTCCCCAAGAGTAGCATGCTCGATTACTATAATACTGAACCTCTAGTCAAACTCGGATGGTCTCTCCAAGCTTCATCTTGATGCTGTCAAATTTCTGTGTCGTCTCAATCAGCTTGTTCTCTTTGGTTTGCTCATTGCATTCGCATAGTTGGGTCAGCTTCTCCCAGATATCATTGGCCGTTGTGCACATATTTATCTTGCGAACATGTTCTTGTATAGCTTCTTATACAGAATATCTTTAGCCACATTATCCATATTAGCTTTCCTCTTATCCACGGTTGTCCACTCTATTCTGGGTTTTCGATGTAATGTGGAGCACCAGTAACCACCTCAATAGCTGCATTGGCTTTGAGAATAATCAGTGGTCCTCTATGATGCAAACTATATATCATCATCTTGAGAAGTCAGGTGTGCCTGCATACGGATTTCCAGTCATCATAATCGTCTTGAGAACCTAGGAATTTTGTGGAAAGAATCCATTAAAATATATATCGAATTTGAAAGATTTTGTTCTAAAATGAGTTCACCCCGCTCTGATACCACTTGATAGTATCGAGAAAGAGTTTAGAGGGGATGAATAAATTCTCTCCAAGATATTGTGTTTAAAACAATTCTAGCCACAAGTTGAGTTACAACCTGATGTTGTTTCTCAGTATAAACTGATTTATTGAGTAACAAATGATTTTTTTAAAATCTCAATTAATCAGTGAACAAATAATTTGTGAATGTAAATAGATAGATAACATAATGATTTATTTATGGAAGTTCGAAGCTAAACCCCTACGACTCCCATTCTTACAAAACTAGAAGGTTTTCCATTAGAATACTTTGAATTGAATATGCAGTATATCCAACACCACTCAATCGGATCGTGTTGAACTGAACGCCTAGTCTCTCTGCTGATAACATAATAACCTATTTATCTACAATTGATCCAAGGCTTAAATGAATATACAACAAAATATAATAGTCATAGTCTAATTTAAGCTAAACTGGAATACAATACTCAAATATTTTAAAAATAAACGTAATATTTAAAGAATTAATGTGAAGAATTAGCAAATTGCGAAAGAGTTCTGGCAGCAAAGATTCTTCTCAAATTATTCTGTAATGCCCAGAAATCCGAAATCCACAATAATAAATCTAAATTTTCGAAGGGTTTAATTTTCTAATTTCAGTACCCTTCTTTAGCTTCAATTCAATGATTTAGTTTTCTTCTGAGCTGAATTTCAGATTAGAATGCTATTTTGATCTGATAAGCTTAGATAATCTGTTCGAACTTCTTCAAGATGTTTTCACTACTCGTGCTGGATGGTCAAGGATGAGGTTCTGAGTTGATAGATAAAGCTGGTCTAGTTAGAACTCTGATTTGATAAGCTTAGCTAATCTGTTCAAACTTCTCCAATCAGTTTTCAGTACCCTATTGTTATTCTAATCTGGTATGATTCGTTCGATGATTTGAGTTCCTAATTTGATTTCCGAACTGTTGCAGTTGTCATGATCCGTTTATTCCCCTGAGCTGATCTTAAGTTCGTGATCTATTTATTTCCCAAGCTGAGAGCTATTCTGAACTCGAGATTTGATTTCATTGTCCGATCTGAGTTGACTTTGTTTGACCATTGTAATCTAGTCTCCTCGTTTAATTTGTGTTGACTTTTCCTAATATGAGTTGACCAAACATCCCAGATCTGATTTTCTATTCCGAGCTTTTTTACGCTCGCGATCTGTTTGTTAGAGTAGATGCCCAACTAGCCAACTTGTGGCGTGTGGGTTCTTATTGACTCTTTGTATAACGATCTTTATTTATGAAATTCGTATTCTTTTATGGCATTCTTTATCTTCATTATTTTATAATATTAACAATTGTGTTGGATAAAGACCTAGAATGCACCATAGTGTATGTTAGATGTGATAGTGGATATGATGGCTATATGAAACACATCTAATAGTCATTGTGTATTCTAAACTCGTTCCTAGTCGATTGTACCGTCAAAATGAGGATAAGGCCTCCCGAGCTTGAGACTAGCATCTGCGATGTGAAGTACTGTTAGAGTAGATGCCCAACTAGCCAACTTGTGGCGTGTGGGTTTTCATTGACTCTTGTACAAACGATCTTTATATATGATATTCGCATTCTTCCATATGGCATTCTTTACTTTCATTATGTGTGTAATGATTTACAATTGTGTTGAGTAAAGACCTAGATTACACTAAAGCGTATGTTAGATGTGATAGTGGGTATGACGGCTATCATGAAACACATCTAATAGTCGCTGTGTATTCTAAACATGTTCCTAGTCGATCGGGCCGTCAAAATGAGGATAAGGCCGCCCGAGTTCGAGACTAGTATATGCGATGCGAAGTACCATGTTTCATTGGTAGGGAACATTGTGATGTTCTGAGCATGCAGATAGATAGTGACCTGGTGATCTATCGAAC
>KV002467.1:75933-111476 GCA_001598015.1 Dorcoceras hygrometricum
GATGTCACTATTTGATCTCCAAGATGTATGCATAGCTATCGGATCTTGAGAGACTCTCGATTTACCAATGGTCGTTGATCTGATCGGGATATATGGGATCATGGGGTGATGTTTCTAGGCGCTTTACCATGATCCGATGGGCAAGTCCGAAATTGTGATTTCGGAGTCACAATGGTTGTGGGCCCACGGCTAGTTGTATCCCTGAACCATTGAGGGTCACACAAGTACTGGATTCATGATTCCCGCACGGAAACTAAGCTCAATGTGTTGAGCGTAGGAGGAGGATTTTACGGAGTGCGACTTCCTAAAAGTCAACAGAGGTCAAATTGCGATTTCCCAAAGTTGAGGGGCTAAACTGTAATTTTGGACTAGGCGGTCTGAAAAATTATTTTCGCATCATAATATTCAGTTTTGGAAATTGAGTCGATCGGTCCGATCTGATCGTCGATCGGAATTGTGATGAAGCCGCGATGGTACGGTCGAAACGAATGTTCATATGGACCTGGGCCCGCCCCAGGCCCATTGGGCTAGTGAAAGCCCACCATTGGTCTACTTATGCTAGACCTAGGGCTACACAAACTAAGATAACAAAACCCTAGCCTCCAAAGCATAGCTCTCGGCCGCCCCTCCTCCCTCCTCCACCTCTCGGCCGCGCCTCCTCCCTTGCGTCGCCGTAGCGCCGTCGTGCCGCCGCCCCGTGATCAGACTTGTTTCGATCACCTCGACGAGGAGATTCTGTTCGTGTCGAATTCGTCAGTCCTTCTAGTGCAGGCTGACGAATGATTCGTGTTTCCGGTCGTGGACCTGATTAGACGATCTACCGCCGCCTACATTTTGAAGTGCTGGTTTCCCTGTGAAACTGGTCGGAGCCAGACGCCTAGACGCCAGCAAGATAACAATCGATAAACTCCCTATGAATGGTTTATTGATTATTTTTAATGTATTGAACGTATCTCGGGGCAAATTTTTAACTTCCGTTGCGCCCCCGAAAAACGGGATCCGGATCCGCCATTGTCGCCAACAGTGGTATCAGAGCACAGGCTCGGATCCTTCAATACATATTACTGCCTGAATTGCATCGAATTTCAAATTTCAGAATCGAAACAAAAAAAAATTTGAAATAGGCTGCACGGCGCCGCAGAATGCGGCGGCGCCACCGCGCGCGCAATCTCGCGCTGGCCGCACGATGGCCAGAATCAAATCGCGCGATGGCCAGCAGCCTCGACGCAATCTGTTGCGCGGTGGTCTGGCGGCCGTGGCGCGCATGATGCGGCCTGCGCGCAACTTGCTGCCACGCGATATGTTGGCGGCGGCGGCCGCCGTCCGGCGATGTTTCCGGCAGCATTGCGACGGCTGATTTCTTCTAGGTTTTGTTTGGGCCTGTCCCGGGCCGCCCATGAAGCTTTTCCCACCCCTGCAAATTTGTATCTCATATGTGTCATGGCAATTTAAATGTAACTAACTAGATTTAGTGGGAGGACATTTGAAGACGGTGGACATGACGATCAAAGATATTGAAGACCGAAGATCTGTAAAACCGGAAGCAATTGTAATAGGATTGCATTGCATATTGCATTTCACCTAGGATTGGACCCAGGGCCGTGATTGGCAACCACGGACAGCATAGCTCTCGCGATCGATCATCCCAAAGTTTATATATTCGATATATGTTTATTGAATCCGCATGTTTTAAATTGTGATTTAAAATATTGTTGAGACCAAATTTTCAAAAATAAAATCTCTCGTTTTAAATATGATTTAAAACTGATATCAAGATTAAAATTTTATTCGATAAACTAATGGAGTTTAAATCTGTTTAAATTATCCCTACCTTCTATCAACAATGGGTGTACGCCGATGCTACCCGCATACATGGCCCGGCTCATATTATTGAGGGGGTTATGTATACCGGAAAGCTGTACACGTCATTGACACTCGTTGTGAGTCGGTTGGAACTCCCTTTAACGTTGGCTCATATTATTGGGGACGTTAAGGGGACCGTCCTTCACGACTCAACATTGATGGGTCATCTTGACACGTGATAGTAATCGGCGTCATATTATTGGGCCCTTACTGGACGTGAGGTAAATACATGGAGGTTGCACCGGTTGCAATTGGGCTCTACCTTTTGGCGGCGTCATATTATTGGGCCCTTACTGGACGTGAGGTAAATACATGGAGGTTGCACCGGTTGCAATTGGGCTCTACCTTTTGGGGGTCATGGTTGGCTGATATTATTCGGGACCATGATCGCTCGATTGGACTCTGTGTACCCACTAAGGAAACTTTCTTTCCCGATTTCATTAGAGGGTGGTGAAATGATTAAAATAGTGGGAGGATAATTCATAAAACTAAATAACCTCGTTTTATGTCTTAGCGTTTTTCATATATAGTTAGTAATGCATGTCTGTTTTTATTTTCAGTATAAACTGCTTTAAAATGTCTTCGATCAAAAACCCACTCGCTGCTATACTGGATAGCAACAAGTTCACCGGTCTGAACTACCAAGACTGGCTTCGAAACCTCAACATTGTGTTGACTTCGGAGAAACTTCTCTATACGATAGAGAAGAGCCCTCCGAAGGAAGCCCCTGCCGATATCAGCCCTGAGGAGCTGACTACGCTTAAACAATGATGGGACGACGAGCTTAAGACTCGATGCTATGTGATGGCATCGATGTCCAACGAAATGCAATGGCTTTTTGAGAAGACGAAGTATGCTGCTGACCTACTCTTTCATCTTAAGGAATTGTATGGGGAGAACTCTCGACATGAGAGGTTCGCCACTGTCAAGGAGCTTATGACGAGCCGCATGCGCGATTGGACTTCGGTCCGCAAGCATGGGGTTCGTATGATTGGGCTCGTTGAAAAGTTGGCGGGCCTTGATATCACACTTCCACATGAGCTATCTGTGGATGTGCTTCTCCTCTCACTACCCGCTGCATTCGACCCCTTTGTGGTCAACTTCAACATGAACAAGCTGGCAGCCACCCTCGAAGAGGTTGTTAACATGCTGGTCGTGTTCGAGGGGACCATAAAGAAGGACAAGCTCGTCCTCCTTATGGGATCTTCTTCCTCTGTGAAGAAGGGGCCCAGACGCAAGGGTAAGAAGCGTTCTGTCCCTGCGAATGAGGAAAAATCCACTAAGAAGCCAAAGGCAAAAGCTTCCAAGCCAAACAAGTCCGAGGATGTTTGCCACCACTGCCACAAGCCTAGGCACTGGAGGAGGAACTGCAAGGAGTACCTCGAGCAGTTGCGAACTGCAAAAGGTATGTTCTATATCGAAATAAATATGTCTCTTAATTCGACTTCTTGGGTACTTGATACCGGATGTGGATCTCATATCTGCAATGATTTGCAGGTGATGACAAGAAGCCGACGTCTAAAAGAGGGTGAGACCCACTTGAGGCTGGGAAATGGAGCAAGAGTTGTTGCAGTAGCTGTAGGAGATGTTTATTTATTTCTGTCTTCAGATTTTAAGTTGTTATTGGGAAACGTTTTATTTGTTCTCGAGTTAATAAAGAACATTATTTCTGTTTCTATGCTTGATAGTGATGGATATTCTTGTATTTTGCTAATTCGATTTGCAGTATATACAAGAATGAATGTTTAATTGGAACTGGGGAACGCGAAAACGATTTATACACCTTAAAATTAAAAGATGTTCCAACTCGCGATGTGGAAACACATACAACAACAATTAAAAGGAAAAACGATAGCTTAAACCCAGCACAACTTTGGCACGCTAGGCTAGGTCATATTTCCCTAAGTAGGACGAACAAGTTAGTTAGGGGTGACATGTTTGATTTGTCGGACATTAACTCCCTACCAACTTGTGAGTCTTGTCTCAAGGGAAAGATGACTAAACAGCCCTTCAAGGGCAAGCCTGAACGTGCTCAAGGCCTATTGGATTTGATCCGTACTAATGTGTGTGGCCCACTTAGCATCGGTACTAAGCACGGTCACACATACTTTATCACATTTACCGATGATTACTCTAGGTATGGGTACTTGTACTTAATGAAGCACAAGTCTGAATCTTTTGAAAGGTTCAAAGAATTCAAGGCTGAAGTAAAAAATCAGTTAGGGAAAAGTATTAAAGCGCTTCGATCCGATCGAGGTGGTGAATACTTAAGTGCTGAATTTCAAGACTATCTTAAAGAGAATGGGATTCTCTCGCAGTGGACCCCTCCGGCCACCCCACAGCTCAATGGTGTAGCGGAGCGTCGTAATCGAACCCTGATGGACATGGTTCAATCTATGATGAGCTTCACTGAGCTTCCTACCTCATTTTGGGGCTATGCGCTCGAAACGGCGGTAATGTTGTTGAACAATGTCCACACCAAGGCAGTGGATAAAGACTCCATATGAGATATGGATGGGCAAACCACCCAAATACTCATACATGAGGATTTGGGGATGTCCTGCTTACGTGAAGCAGACAGTGGGAGATAAGCTGGATACTAGATCCATCTTATGCTACTTCATTGGGTATCCAAAGAATTCTATTGGATACTACTTCTACTATCCAAACGAGATAGTAGAACTCGAAGAGTTTCGAGAACCATATGAAGTACCAAGTGAGTCTCCCGCACCTCCAGAGCCAGTACCAGAAATGGTCGCACCTAGGAGATCCGAAAGGGTTTCTAGGGCTCCTGAAAGATATGGTTTCCTTCTTGAAGATGATCGGGGTGATCAAGTTGTTGGATGTGATCCAAGGACTTTCAAGGAGGCAATTTCCGATGCTGATTCTAATTTGTGGCTTGAAGCAATGTAGTCTGAGATTGACTCGATGCATGCGAACCAAGTTTGGACTCTTGTTAATCCTCCCGAAGGAATTGTTCCTATCGGGTGTAAGTGGATATACAAGAGAAAACTTGGGCCTGATGGTAAGGTACTGACCTACAAGGCACGGCTGGTCGCGAAAGGTTACAATCAAAGGCAAGGTGTTGACTATGATGAAACCTTCTCACCAGTCGCAATGATCAAGTCAATTAGAATCTTACTTGCCATAGCCGCATGGTACGACTATGAGATATGGCAAATGGATGTGAAAACTGCGTTCCTTAATGGAAACGTTAAGGAAGAGATCTATATGACGCAGCCTAAGGGTTTCACATCTATAGGAAGTGAGCATAAGGTATGCAAACTTCAGAGATCGATCTACGGTCTCAAACAAGCATCGAGGAGTTGGAACCTGAGATTTGATGAAACAATTATGGAATTTGGTTTCATCAAGAATCCCGAGGAGCCATGTGTATATAAGAATGTAGTTAAAAGCGCTGTGACATTCCTTGTACTTTACGTTGATGACATTCTACTCATTGGGAATGATGTAGGAATGCTGCAGTCAACTAAAGTCTGGTTGTATAGTAGATTCTCGATGAAGGACATGGGTGAAGCATCCTATATTCTTGGAATACAGATCTATTGGGATAGATCGAAAAGGATGCTCGGACTCACCCAAGCCACCTACATCAATACCATACTTAAGCGGTTCTCTATGGAAGAGTCCAAGAGAGGACACCTACCTATGAGCCATGGGGTCACTCTATCTAAGTCTATGTGTCCAAAGACTGATGAGGAGATAGAGAGTATGACACGTATGCCATATGCCTCGGCAATAGGTAGTATTATGTATGGCATGATCTCAACTAGATCGGATGTCGCATATGCTCTGAGTGTCACGAGCCGTTACCAGGCCAACCCCGGCCAATTGCATTGGAAGGCTGTGAAGGATATTCTTAAGTACTTGCGAAGGACTAAGAATATGTTCATGGTCTATGGGGGTGGTAAATTGAAATTGGAAGGCTATACTGACTCTAGCTTCCAATGTGACGTGGATGATTCAAAGTCAACCTTCGGATTTGTATTCATGCTCAATGGTGGTGCTGTCTCTTGGAAGAGTTCCAAGCAAGACATCATCGCGGATTCAACCACTGAGGCTGAGTACATCGCAGCATCAGCTGCTGCTAAGGAGGCGGTTTGGATAAGGAATTTTGTTCAAGAGTTGGGCGTCATTCCTGATGGAGTTGGTACAGTCCCGGTGTACTGCGACAACACGGGTGCCGTTGCGCAAGCAAAGGAGCCTAGATCTCACCAAAGATCCAAACATATACTGAGGAAATACCACATAATCCGGGATATTGTAGCTAGAGGTGACATAGCAGTTGAGAGAGTCGCCTCTGCGGACAACATGCTGATCCACTTACGAAGCCCTTGCCAGGACCGTTGTTTGAAAAACATCGCGAAACAATGGGACTGCGTCTGATGAGTAGTTGGCTATAGGGCAAGTGGGAGATTGTTAGAGTATATGCCCAACTAGCCAACTTGTGGCGTGTGGGTTTTATAGACTCTTGTATATGACAATCTTTATTTATGAAATACGCATTTATTTATGGCATTCTTTATTTTCATTATGTTATATAATGTTAACAATTGTGTTGGATAAAGACTTAGAATGCACCATAGTGTATGTTAGATGTGATAGTGGATATGATGGCTATCATGAAACACATCTAATAGTCACTGTATATTCTGAATTCGTTCCTAGTCGATTGGGCCGTCAAAATGAGGATAAGGCCGCCCGAGCTTGAGACTAGCATCTGCGATGCGAAGTATCATGTTTCATTGGTAGGGAACATTGTGATGTTCTGAGCATGCAGATGGATAGTGACCTGGTGATCTATCGAACTACCCTCGTTCGGACTTTCCAAGTGGTTACCATTTGTCGAGTGGATAAGTCCGAGGTCTTGGTTGTACTGATTAATCCTCACTACTCGAAACGTCATTGAGACTCTACATGATAGGCGCCTCACTTTGACCCGTTTGCCGACTCATTTGGGGTCATTAGGCGGCAGGATTGGGTGAGGTCCCGATGCATGTAGGAGTCGATGCTTTGTTGTCGAGGATTCACCGCTCGCTTTCATGCGTGGATATCCTATGTTATCTGAGGAGACAATAGTGTGATAAATCTCTGGCCAGAGTACTGGATGTGTTTTAGGTAAATGGGTTTGCCTAGTTACACTCGCAATGTCACTATTTGATCTCCAAGATGTATGCATAGCTATCGGATCTTTAGCGACTCTCGATTTACCAATGATCGTTGATCTGATCGGGATATATGTGTTGAGAGGACCGTACTGTATGCTAACCACGACCAACTGGTTCTTGCAGGCACTATCAGTGATACCTAGGGGATCATGGGGCGATGTTGCTAGGCGCTTTACCATGATCCGATGGGCAAGTCCGAAATTGTGATTTCGGAGTCACAATGGTTGTGGGCCCACGACTAGTTGTATCCCTGAACCATTGAGGGTCACACAAGTACTGGATTCATGATTTCCGCACGGAAACTGAGCTCAATGTGTTGAGCGTAGGAGGAGGATTTTAGGGAGTGCGACTTCCTAAAAGTCAACAGGGGTCAAATTGCGATTTCCCAAAGTTGAGGGGCTAAACTGTAATTTTGGACTAGGCGGTCTGAAAAATTGTTTTCGCATCATAATATTCAGTTTTGGAAACTGAGTCGATCGGTTCGATCTGATCGTCGATCGGAATTGTGATGAAGCCGCGGTGGTACGGTCGAAACGAATGTTCATATGGACCTGGGCCCGTCCCAGGCCCATTGTGCTAGTGAAATCCCACCATTGGTCTACTTATGCTAGACCTAGGGCTACTAGTTGTATCCCTGAACCATTGAGGGTCACACAAGTACTGGATTCATGATTTCCGCACGGAAACTGAGCTCAATGTGTTGAGCGTAGGAGGAGGATTTTAGGGAGTGCGACTTCCTAAAAGTCAACAGGGGTCAAATTGCGATTTCCCAAAGTTGAGGGGCTAAACTGTAATTTTGGACTAGGCGGTCTGAAAAATTGTTTTCGCATCATAATATTCAGTTTTGGAAACTGAGTCGATCGGTTCGATCTGATCGTCGATCGGAATTGTGATGAAGCCGCGGTGGTACGGTCGAAACGAATGTTCATATGGACCTGGGCCCGCCCCAGGCCCATTGTGCTAGTGAAATCCCACCATTGGTCTACTTATGCTAGACCTAGGGCTACAAAAACTAAGATAACAAAACCCTAGCCTCCAAAGCATAGCTCTCGGCGGCCCCTCATCCCTCCTCCACCTCTCGGCCGCGCCTCCTCCCTTGCGCCGCCGTAGCGCCGCCGTGCCGCCGCCCCGTGATCGGACTTGTTTCGATCACCACGACGAGGAGATTCCGTTTGTGTCGAATTCATCAGTCTTTCTAGTGCAGGCTAACGAAGGATTCGTGTTTCCGGTCGTGGACCTGATTAGACGATCTACCGCCGCCTACCTTTTGAAGTGCCGGTTTCCCTGTGAAACTGGTCGATGCGAGGCGCCTAGACGCCAGCATGGTAACAATCGATAAACTCCCTATGAATGGTTTATTGATTAGTTTTAATGTATTGAACGTATCTCGGGGCAAAATTTTAAGTTCCGCTGCGCCCCCGGGTAACGGGATCCGGATCCGCCATTGTCGCCAACAAGAATGTCGGTACAAAGGTATCTCCTGCTGCTCAACGTCCTCATCACTGCCCGGGGCTCTAGACTCCCCATCTACCTGCCTAGCAATCCTACCCCTACCTCTCCTCGATGGCATCTACCAAAACTCAGAGGTAATAACAAGCAGATAAATCACAGAGGCAATTAATCAAATCACACAAAGAGTCAGTCAAAATCAAAACTCAAACTATGTGCGTAGACTCAAGTGTGATCAAAAGAAAACGAGCTTATCCTAGTAAGCTCTGATACCAAAAATGTCAGGCAACGTGCGCTAATACAACAATTAGTCACAATTATGCGGAAGCATCATAAAAATATGGGCTTAAAATTTTCGAATATAGGCCTGATCCAATATTATTCAAAATACATTCATACTCAAAATAAGAGTTTAACTCAAAACTCGCACAACATATAAATAAACAAGTAGTCAGTCAACTACAGATCCCCGAATAAATAAAATCACAGGACATCCCCTGGCTCAATATAATTATATCAATACAAGTGGGACTCAAATCAAAAAGGGGATCGACCAGCTGAAACTCCACTCTGTCCAGCATGGTTACCTGAAGAACCTGTAATGGCCAACGTCGACCAAAACAGCCCAAAACAGGGAAAATAAACGAGGTCAAACATCAGTACGAAGAGCACAATAAAAGCAACTATCATATCAGACAATGCAATATCTCAATCGTGCAATGCATGAAAAGGGCTACCAAGAATCATCGGTAGACAAAAGCACAACGACTCAGCTGTGCAGATCTCATCAATCATCATCATCTTGTGATCTTCAGGTGCGACGACTCAGCCGACCATCATAAGACAATGTGGTATTCAGGAACAACGACTCAGTCGGCCACCACATCAAAACAGTGTTGGACCTTTCAGGCGCGACGACTCAGCCGGCCGATCACAACGTGCAAAGGAATTCAGCTCTCAAAGGAATCGGGCTCAATATGTATGCATGAATGCACAGCAGACTCATGTTTAAATCATACACATATCTCACGCACAAAACAAATATGAGCACAGAATCATCATACAATCTACACAAAGCACAACAGCTAATACACGAAAGAAATATCCCAAAGCTGATAACAAAACTGCTAAAATCTATCTCAATTCGTACCTCAATTCAGCTTCTACCTCAACAGATCTTACAAAACAAGGGGCGCAGCAACCAGCTCAAGTCTACTGCCCTAGTAACCTCTCAACGAACTCAACAGAAGCCACTACCTGCTCAAATCCAAAGCTGCTAAAGAACAGAAGAACTACTGGTCAACAATCACGAAGACATACGAATACTGCAACAACTTCACGCTCCTCAATTCCGGCGACTCCAGTCTCCAAACTGGTATCAATTCGAAAGCCCTAGAGAATACGATCTCAGCGCTACCAATCTTGCTCCAAACGGCGGCGTAAAACGACGGCAATCGACGGAAATTCGGATGATCAGTACCAATCAAGGGTTATCGGGAATGAAGGTAAGAAATATCAAGTGTTGATCGACACTTAATTTAAATCCCCAGATCTAAGCTACAGTAGAAGTCAATCGCCTACAAGTGCAGATCTCATCGCTAAACAGAAGTCCCTCAAATCTGGCCTCTGCTATCATCCACGTCTGACTACGCTATCTCAGATCTTACTCTCCAAACAAAACATGCGCTTCTTCTCAAAACGGTGTTGCTCTACTTAACAAAACGACGTAGCATAGGGGTCCCGCTCTCACAACATATCCCGCTAGCACTCATCCAGACTTGACCACATAAACGCTCACATCTATCTCACTCACTAGCGTCAAATCTGAAAACATGATACGACATCGCATTACCTCTTGCAACGCCAATTCTTATTAACACCTGAAACGACAGTGTTTCACTCCCTGCTCGCGGAAATTCACGCAAACACGCGAGGGACAGATCTGAACATCCAGATTTCACTCAAATCTAAAATTCTGAAAATCACCAAATCCTCACATCTGAAAACCCGTTAATCAGAAACTCAATTAGCTAATCCTAATCCAAATCTGATTAGCTAATAAATCGTACTTAACAATTTCTAGTCCTCACATTCTCCCCCGCTAGAAATCGATTTCGTCCTCGAAATTAACTCGTAGCACCAGATTCAAAAATAACGAGGAACAACAATCATAACAAGATGGCATTCTCACGACACAGTATACTAGACATCATTCCAAAAATACCTATGTCATACTGCCCGGCACACTCAATGACAAACAAAACCACAATCAACCATCAACACACGAAACAAAAGTCAGAAATTACCTGGAATTCTACTGTCATCACAGTTAAACAGATGAGGCCACTCTTGTCTCATCTTCTCTTCCACTTCCCAGTTCAAACGGAATAGCCTTATACCTCAGCTGCTTCTCCTTCCTATCCAAAATCTGCTTTAGATATTCAACATAGCTCAAGGTAGAATCTAGCTCAACTTCATCAGTCCTCAACACATGGGATGGATCTGGCTCATATTTCCAACATTGACACATGAAACACATCATGCATCGCTGCTAACTCATCAGGCAGTCTCAATCTATAAGCCAACTGTCCGATCCTCTCAACATTCTCAAAGGGAACAACGAATCTAGGAGCCAATTTATCCTTAAGTATGAACCTCATCACGCTCTTGAAAAGAGAAACTTTGAGAAACACTCGATAGCCAACCTCAAACTCCAAAGTCTGCGTCTCTTATTAGCATAGCTAGCATGTCGATCTTGAGAAGCTTTCATCCTACTCCGAATCAACTCAATCTGATCCTTCATGTGCTACACAAACTCATGAGTAGACAACTGCTTCTCACCAATCTCTTCCCAACAGATAGGTGATCTACACTTACGACCATACAGCGCTTCAAAAGGGGCCATCCCAATAGTCACCTGGTAGTTGTTGTTATAAGGAAACTCAACTAAGGACAAGGAATCCTGTCAGCCACCACTGAAATCCAAAACAACTGCTCGCAGCATATCCTCTAAAATCTGAATGGTCCTCTCAGATTGACCATCTGTCTGTGGGTGATAGGCTGTACTCATAGCCAATCTCGAACCCATCGCTGCCTGCAAGCTCTTCCAGAATCGTGAAGTAAACCTTGGATCTCTATCAGACACTATCGAAACAGGACTATATGCAATCTCACCACATGGTCAATGTACAGTCGCGCCATCTTCTTCATCGAGCATCTCACATCATAGGGAATGAAATGGGCTGACTTAGAAAGTCTATCAACAACTACCCAAATAGCATCACATCCCCTACTCGATCGAGGCAAATGAGTCACCAAATCCATGGCGATGTGCTCCCTGTTCCACTGAGGCACTTCTAAACTCTGTATCAATCCACCAGGTCTCATCCTCTCAGCCTTTACCTGTTGGCAATTCAAACATCGAGCTACAAATCCAGAGATGTCATTCCTCATGCCTTCCCACCAAAAATAAATGGGCTGACTTAGAAAGTCTATCAACAACTACCCAAATAGCATCACATCCCCTACTCGATCGAGGCAAATGAGTCACCAAATCCATGGCGATGTGCTCCCTGTTCCACTGAGGCACTTCTAAACTCTGTATCAATCCACCAGGTCTCATCCTCTCAGCCTTTACCTGTTGGCAATTCAAACATCGAGCTACAAATCCAGAGATGTCATTCCTCATGCCTTCCCACCAAAAATGAGATTTTAGGGCATGATACATCTTCTTCTCGCCTGGATGCACACTGTATCGACTACAATGAGCTTCATTTAAGATGGCTTCCTTCAAGTCAATCAAATTCGGAACCACAAATCTACCTCAAAATCTCAAACATCCATCAGAAGCAACAGAAAAATCCTCAGACTGACCATTCCGAGCCTTAATCTTCAACTTATGAACATATGGATCAGTTCTCTGCGTTGTTTTGATGTCTGCTACAATCTGTGGCTCAACCTGAAAAGAATAAACCACGAAGCACTGATCACCTGACTGAAATCTCCATCCGGAAGTCCCCAAATCCTCATGGACTTTGGATATACTCATCGACATCAACATCGTGGGTTGGGCTTTCCTACTCAAAGCATCGGCCACTAAATTCATCCGCCCAGGCTGATACTGAATCTCACACTCAAAATCCTTCAGCAACTCCATCCAGCGGCGTTGTCTCATATTCAAATCTGACTACGTAAAGATATACTTCAAACTCTTGTGGTCGGTGTACACCACAAATTGTTCACCATACAAATAATGACGCCAAATCTTCAAGGCAAACACTATCGCAGCCAACTCTAAATCATGAACGGGGTATCTCGTTTCATGGGGCTTCAACTGTAGAGACGCATAAGCTATCACATACCCGTTCTGCATCAACACACATCCCAAACCACTCAGAGAGGCATCAGAGCAAACTACAAAACCTCCAGAACCCAAAGGTAAAGCTAACACAGGAGCAGTAGTCAACTTCTCCTTGAGCAACTGGAAACTCGACTCACATTCTTCAGTCCAAACAAACTTTCTATCCTTCTGGGTCAACTGAGTCATCGGCCTAGCTATCAAAGAGAACTTCTCGATAAAACGCCTCTAATAGCCAGCCAAATCCAAGAAACTACGGATCTCAGTCACACTCCTAGGTCGCTTCCAGTTAAGAACTGCTTCGACCTTACTCGGATCCACGGGAATCCCTTGCGCTGAAACGACATGACCCAAAAAGACAACTCTATCCAGCCAGAATTCGCACTTGCTGAACTTCGCATACAGCTATGAGTCTCTCAGTTTCTGCAAAACCGATTTCAAGTGCTCTTTATGCTCTCTGAAGTTCTTCGAATACACCAGGATGTCATCTATGAAGACAATCACAAAACGATCAATATACTCACTAAAGACGCTATTCATCAAATCCATGAAGACAGCAGGAGCATTCGTCAATCCAAATGGCATCACCAAAAACTCATAATGCCCATATCTCGTCCTGAAAGCCGTCTTCGCCACATCAGCGTCTCTGATCCGCAACTGTTGATAATCAGATCGCAGATCAATCTTAGAGTATACAGCAGATCCCTGCAACTGGTCGAACAAGTCATCAATCCTCGGCAACGGATACTTGTTCTTAATCATCGCTTTGTTCAACTTCAGAAAATCCACACACATCCTCATATATCCATCCTTCTTCTTCACGAAAAGAATCGGAGCTCCCCAGGGCGACATACTCGGTCTAATGAAGCCCTTCTCTAAAAGATCATGCAACTGCCTTTGAGTTCCTTCAACTCAGCTGGCGTCAACCGATACGGAGCTCTAGAAATCAGGGCTGTTCCTGGCACCAACTCTATGCTGAAGTCGATCTCTCGTCTCAGAGGGAATCCATGAATATCATCCGGAAACACGTCGGGAAACTCTCGAGCAATCGGAACATCGCTCAAATCTACTCGCGATACTTGGGAAACATCCAAGGCATAGATCATAAACCCTTAATTCTCTAGCGACAACAAACTAAACATCTCCATGGTAGACACCAAAGGAATCTTAGGTCGCGAATCAGCACCATAGAAATCCCATTTATCCCCAAATTCAGGCCTAAATCTCACTACACCATGAAAACAATCAACTGTCGCTCTATAACTGGACAACACATCCATTCCCAAGATATAGTCAAAATCTCTAATCTCCAGGACAATCAGATTAGTCACCAACGCATTCTCATCAAACCTAAGAACACAATCCAACACTACCTCACGGGACAACAAACTCATGCCAGCAGGGTTAGATACAGAGACAACATCACACAGTGGGGAAGAACTCAACCCACACTCATATACAAACAACTCAGAAATAAAGGAGTGTGATGCTCTAGTATCGAACAAAACTCGTGCAGGAAAATCAAAGATAAAGCAAGTACCTGCAATCACTCCCTCTGGTCTATCCTCCGCCTGCTCTCTCGTCAAGGCGTTCACCTGAGCCTGCTGTGGTCCCGGAAACTGAGGTCTCGAAGGTTCACCAAACCTAGACGGTTCACGGGGTTGGAAACCTGATCGTTGGACTGAGCAAAAGGTTGCGGTCTCTGCGAAGAACCACCGGCTGAACCTTGCTGCGACTGACCCAAAGATTGTCCTCCAGCCGGACACACTCGAGCAAAATGTCCAGGCTGCCCACAGTTATGGCAAAGGCCCTGAACTCCACGACACTGCGAAGTCATATGACGACCTCCACAATGTCCACAAGTCACTCCTCCTCCGGAGCCACTGCCACCAGAACTCACTGAACCATAAGAACTCGAGTTCGAACGCTTCTTAAACTGTTTCCATCGAGGCTTGAACCTCTGACGATTCGACTGTTGCTGAACTTGAGGAGATTGGAAAGAAGGCATCGCTCCCGTCGAAACGAATGTTCATATGGACCTGGGCCCGCCCCAGGCCCATTGTGCTAGTGAAATCCCACCATTGGTCTACTTATGCTAGACCTAGGGCTACAAAAACTAAGATAACAAAACCCTAGCCTCCAAAGCATAGCTCTCGGCGGCCCCTCATCCCTCCTCCACCTCTCGGCCGCGCCTCCTCCCTTGCGCCGCCGTAGCGCCGCCGTGCCGCCGCCCCGTGATCGGACTTGTTTCGATCACCACGACGAGGAGATTCCGTTTGTGTCGAATTCATCAGTCTTTCTAGTGCAGGCTAACGAAGGATTCGTGTTTCCGGTCGTGGACCTGATTAGACGATCTACCGCCGCCTACCTTTTGAAGTGCCGGTTTCCCTGTGAAACTGGTCGATGCGAGGCGCCTAGACGCCAGCATGGTAACAATCGATAAACTCCCTA
The DNA here is from genome assembly GCA_001598015.1 of Dorcoceras hygrometricum. Lineage (NCBI taxonomy): Eukaryota > Viridiplantae > Streptophyta > Magnoliopsida > Lamiales > Gesneriaceae > Dorcoceras > Dorcoceras hygrometricum. The sequence continues at coordinate 91,243 of KV002467.1, forward strand.
TGAATGGTTTATTGATTAGTTTTAATGTATTGAACGTATCTCGGGGCAAAATTTTAAGTTCCGCTGCGCCCCCGGGTAACGGGATCCGGATCCGCCATTGTCGCCAACAAGAATGTCGGTACAAAGGTATCTCCTGCTGCTCAACGTCCTCATCACTGCCCGGGGCTCTAGACTCCCCATCTACCTGCCTAGCAATCCTACCCCTACCTCTCCTCGACGGCATCTACCAAAACTCAGAGGTAATAACAAGCAGATAAATCACAGAGGCAATTAATCAAATCACATAATCACAGAGTCAGTCAAAATCAAAACTCAAACTATGTGCCTAGACTCAAGTGTGATCAAAAGAAAACGAGCTTATCCAAGTTTAAGCTCTGATACCAAAAATGTCAGGCACATGCGCTAATACAACAATTAGTCACAATTATACGGAAGCATCATAAAAATATGGGCTAAAAATTTTCGAATATAGGCCTGATCCAATATTATTCAAAATACATTCATACTCAAAATAAGAGTTTAACTCAAAACTCGCACAACATACAAATAAACAAGTAGTCATTCAACTACAGATCCCCGAATAAATAAAAGCACAGGACATCCCCTGGCTCAATATAATTACAATACAACTGGGACTCAAATCAAAAAGGGGATCGACCAGCTGAAGCTCCACTCTGTCCAGCATGGTTACCTGAAGAACCTGTAATGGCCAACGTCGACCAAAACAGCCCAAAACAGAAAAATAAAAGAGGTCAAACATCAGTACGAAGAGCACAATAAAAGCATCTATCATATCAGATAATGCAATATCTCAATCGTGCAATGCATGAAAAGGGCTACCAAGAATCATCGGTAGACAAAAGAACAACGACTCAGCTGTGCAGATCTCATCAATCATCATCATCTTGTGATCTTCAGATGCGACGACTCAGTCGACCATCACAAGGCAGTGTGGTATTCAGGCATGACGACTCAGCTGGCCACCACATCAAAACAGCGTTGGACCTTTCAGGCGCGATGACTCAGCCGGCCGATCACAACGTGCAAAGAAATTCAGCTCTCAAAGGAATCAGGCTCAATATGTATGCGTGAATGCACAGCAGACTCATGCTTAAATTATACACATATCTCACGCACAAAACAAATATGAGCACAGAATCATCATACAATCTACACAAAGCACAACAGCTAATACACGAAAGAAATATCCCAAAGCTGATAACAAAGCTGCTAAAATCTAGCTCAATTCGTACCTCAATTCAGCTTCTACCTCAACAGATCTTACAAAACAAGGGGCGCAGCAACCAGTTCAAGTCTACTACCCTAGAAACTTCTCAACGAACTCAATAGAAGCCACTACCTGCTCAAATCCAAAGCTGCTAAAGAACAGAAGAACTACTGGTCAACAATCGCGAAGACATACGAACACTGCAACAACTTCGCGCTCCTCAATTCCGGCGACTCCAGTCTCCAAACTGGCATCAATCGAAAGCCCTAGAGAAAACGAGCTCAGCGCTACCAATCTTGCTCCAAACGGCGGCGTAAAACGAGGCAATCGACGGAAATAGGATTCGAATGAATAGTACCAATCGAGGGTTATCGGGGATGAAGGTAAGAAATATCAGGTTCCAAATACTCTAAGTGTTGATAGACACTTAATTTAAATCCCCAGATCCAAGCTACAGTAGAAATCAATCGCCTACAAGTCCAGATCTCATCGCTAAACAGAAGTCCCTCAAATCTGGCATCTGCTATCATCCACATCTGACTACGCTATCTCAGATCTTACTCTCCAAACAAAACATGCGCTTCTTCTCAAAACGGTGTCGCTCTACTTAACAAAACGACGTAGCATAGGGGTCCCGCTCTCACAACAGATCCCGCTAGCACTCATCCAGACTTGACCACATAAACGCTCACATCTGTTCACGCCCGTTAAACAGATCTCACTCGCTAGCGTCAAATCTGAAAACACGATACGACATCGCATTACCTCTTGCAACGCCAATTCTTATTAACACCTGAAACGACAGCGTTTCACTCCCTGCTCGCGGAAATTCACGCAAACACGCGAGGGACAGATCTGAACATCCAGATTTCACTCAAATCTAAAATTCTGAAAATCACCAAATCCTCACATCTGAAAACCCGTTAATCAGAAACTCAATTAGCTAATCCTAATCCAAATCTGATTAGCTAATAAATCGTACTTAACAATTTCTAGTCCTCACACCGGGAGAGAGGACTTATATAATGCACTAACTCCCAGAGCATACCCCCACAATATTTCAGTGAGGAGTATGTTCCACACGAGAATCGAATCCGTGAAGTCATAGAAGTTACCCCCACTGTCCCACATCGCCCGTGAAGCCAAAGAAGTGACATAATATTTTTTTCCAAGGAAAGTAGAATAAAGCAATTTATTAAGTTTCTAACATCCTCTACCATCTTATAGCATCCAATGTCTGAAGACAAGCAATCCCCAAATTAGATTTTAGATTGGGTAAATCATGTAAGAATTAATAGCCTGCATCGTGATTCAAACTGTTTTAGCTGTTCTAATGTTATGTGTCGATCTGCAACACACGTAATGAGTTTCCTCAGTGTAAAAATTGTAACATTTTGACGTGGCAAAAAAAAAACACGTGTCGACAACAGGTCATGAAATATGTGAAAGTTGATACGTCATGGGTTGGTAAGAAGTCCTATATAATCGCGAGACTCGTTAGACACGACATAAAACAAAACATTCATAAAGAGTCGCATATTTTTTTAAAAAAAAGTAAAAATAAATACTTGTCGATTATTTTTTATTAATAGTAACCATTACATATTAGCCAATCGTGTTTCGAACAGTTCAAATCTCAACAAATTGAATTAGTATTGGAAGCTTAAATTCAACCGCCTATCAACAGGAAATAAGTGTATGTTTTCTCCTAGAAATGATTGTGAAATTTATCCACCAAATACAAAACCAACCATTTCCAAGTTACTGCTTGATTTAAAAAGGATAGGATAAGGGAATTTTATAGAATTCGACGATAGGAAAATATGATGCAAGGGGATAAATATTATAGCGTGATAAAAACAATACGGGAATAGAATCATCAGAATGAATAAGACCAATTTCCCAGGAACACAAGACACAACAAAAAATACTGCATTCCAGGAACCGTTTGAAGATGAAAAAAACAAGTATCCTCGCTCAACACAACAAAATTGCTCTTATCCACACTCGTATCCCTCCTCAACTCGAGATCAAAATAAAAGGAGAAGAGAAACGAATTGAGTGCATGAGAAAACTAATTATACATCCTGGGAAACAGTAAACAAAACTCCCTTCGCTTTGAAGTGCAATTGGCAGAATCATAGCTTCCTTGCAGGTCCTTAATGGCGTCAACGAAATAACCTTTATAGTAGATTGCTCTAAAACAGTGGTTATGATGAGGCCAGTCTGGCTGAAACTTATTCTAAACGCACAACACCAGCAACGAAGCACAGAGAATATTTCATTTCTCAAAAGAATGAGGTTCCGATATTTACACCTGTTATGTCGATGCAAGAAAACTAATTATCTACTTGGATGATAAAATTTGTTTTAAGATTGTACCATCCATGAAAAGTACTATTTACATGCATACCTTAGAAATCAATGAACCAATATAAGTGGTCTCTCTCCTTGCCAGAAAGTGTATTGTGAAAATTCACGCGGGAGCTAACAGGTACGGACGTTGAGATGAACTAAACATATGCAGCATAACTGGTTACAACATTGCAAAATTGACGTTACAAGGAGCTCAGAGCATAGAGCTTAGATATGATCACATGGTTATCTGAACACCAAGCTGCCATTTTGTTGAAGTCTCAACTTTTCAATGAGAGACTGGTAGAAGGATTTCAACTCCTTCACATCGTTTTCCTGATGATATACACAAATTAAGAAATCGCTGATGGGTCAAAAATTATAATTTCAGCAAGCCATACAGCATCAACTAGTTAACCACCAAGAAATCATTTTTAGCTGAATCACACTTGAAAGCATAACTGTAAGAATAGTAAGGTACATTAGGTACCATAGAAACCTTGGCATAAAATAAGATGCTATTATTCAAGTGAAACGTCCAAAGGAATCATACGTTAAAGTATAAATATGTCATTGGAATTTCTTTACATATAATTGATAGGTAATTAGGTATAGCACGAAATATTAAAACAAATGACCAAGTCTAGAAGTAAAACCAAATTGCTATTATTTTTGTATTATGGGAGGATTTTTATCATTATAAAGGACTTATATAAAGTCCAAGTCGTTAGCCTTTGAGCCCATGAGCGAGCCAGAAAGGGTTTTAGCAGCTATGGAAGAAAGAGCTGAAAGTTTATACCTGCAGCTTTTTGTAGTACAGCTCAGCCAAGTCTTGAGGGCAATGAACATTTGATAAACCTTTTGAAACAAAATGAAGAAGGAAATCATTGCCAAATCTCTCATACATGACCTTTTGAGCCAACACAATTTCTCCAAACAAGGCCACCTGCCAAAGAATCCAAAAAAATCATTGGTGTCCAGCGTGGAATTAGGCAGCCGAAAACGATTATAGAAGCCAACTTAAAAAGTAATAAGATATTCAGTTTAAGCAACATATATTTTACCCACAAAAAAGTAAGCAGTCATAGTCTAAGATTGCCAAAAAAGTATAGTGACAATATACTTTTGCACTTGTGTTTCACACTTGGATTCTAAATTCACCACATGCCCATTAACAGTCTGGATCTACCTAATATATCAATGTGTGTGCAAGGAACATTTCATGGATTAAATAGAATCACAAGAAGATTCTAAATGAAAGCTAGCGACAACACAATGTAGCATTTAGCAGTAAATGTCGGAGATCTAAAATAATCTAACCATTTTATAATTTTTATTCAGTTCTGCTAACAACAATTTGGCATGCCACTTGTAATCTGTTAACACCAAAAGCTCATACTCAGCAAGACCAAGTCCTTCGAGGTCTTATTAAAAATGTCCGACATGAAGTACAGATTCAAAAAGCTGCCTTATCGCTTGAGATGCTTGAGTTTAAGAGAGAGGTTCGGGCTCATAATGTCATCTTAACGACAGATTTGGCTGATATTCGAAAGGAGGTGCAAGACCAGAAAGCGGCTATGCTTGCGTTCCGTGAGGAGTCTCAGGAACATTAGGTGGTTCGCAAAGTGGTCCTATACAAAGAGACTGGAGATATTGGATTGGAGGGAACTGATTATTGGATAGATCTGGACAGTTTTTTTACAGTTTTTCAGTTCTTTGTACAAAACTCTTGTACTTAGCAGTTTTGAATATATATAGACATAGCACGACTTCGAGCTTATCTTTCTTTTCGTTTTAAGTCGTAGGCTTTTATACAATTAGATCGTGACCGTTGATTTTTCTCAATTAGTCAACTGATAATATCTGAAGACATCCGAAGCTCACATCTGTTGACGTGCTGAAGTCTGATAACTGCTCTCTTTCCCTTTTCGAAGTTTTCCTTTGTGAATAGCTACAAGGTATATCTCTTTACGCATATAACTGTCACATCTGAAAATATCCCCATTTATGTACTTTACAAGAGTAATGCTCTTTGTCAGATCTGAAATATTTTAATCTTTACGAATAAGTCCCCCTTTTTATACAATCGTGAATCTGCCAGATCTGAATACTCGTTACTGAAAAATCTGAAGCGTAGCCTCTGTACTGATACTGAAAAATAACATCTGAATTACCCTGAATTAAATCTGTTCATTTCTGAGTCTGTTCTCATCTGATATGCTCGGATCTGAAATAAGTCTTCTGAACAATTATATCTGGATCTGTTACCGTAGCCTCTGACTAAAATTCTTGACTCGATATCTGAAATAACCCGAATACCCAAATCTGATATGCTCTGAAACTGAATACTCCGAATCTGGGTTGTTCTTATCTGGTTTGCTCGGTCTGATCTGAATCTGAGAACTGTTCCCAATTCTCTCGGATCTGAATTCTGAAAACTTATCTCGATAACATGATTTCCAGATCTGAAATACTTAACTTCTCTTCTGTGAATACTCAACATCCAGATCTTATTCTTAATTTCAGTTCTTAACCTTGTTTTCGTTATCACCAAAACTTAATAAATTTTATCTCAACATCTATTATACAGGTCAATACAAAGATTTCAACTACAATAAATATGATCGTGTTGAAACCGCTTTTCCCAAGAGCTTGACCAGTTGGGCAGATTATTTGAACATGGCATCAAAACCAAAAGGTCGCATGTTTAAACCATAGAATGCAATCCTCATTTTTTCTAAGTTCGACTTAAGTAACCTCTGTCACCTAATTCACAATCAGCAAACACATAATGATTCTGGATGTTTATTTTCCAATATATGGTTTACAGAGGGGATAATAGAGTATAAATCTATTGTTCAAACATGGCAGAGCTCATGTAAAAGGAAAATTTCAGCATATAGCTTACCTCAATTTATCATCAAACAGATCACCACATGTGGACTGACTTATGATGGATAGATACTAATTACATGTGAAAAAGTTGGCCAAAGTAACAAATCAGATATCTGTTTTATGTGGCCGCATGGCGAAAAAAATTCATCTATTCAACAAATCAAACACAGCCCAATTTACCCAAAACACTCCATTAAGATTCAAAATTATTTTCTACATTCAATGAGTAACATAAAGAAAAAAATCAGCATAGCCTATATCTTAATGCACGTTTCTACTTCTCAAAAAGATGTATAGTTTATGCAGGAAAACATACAATAATGTAAGTCATTGCTATATAAAAGTGCAAACAATTTATTATAATCTCAGTCATGAACTTACAGTGTTCGCATCGTGAAACTCAAAGGATTTGTCAAGCACACTCAGCAGACAGCAATTTGTTGCAAATGCCTCAATTATGAAACACTGGAACCCAGGCACCTGAAAATAGTTTTTCCTTAGTACTCTGAGAAACTGTCCCTGCTGTAATGGTACTCCAACAATAAGATACCTTCTCTTTGTCATTTGAACCAGTACACCAATCTTTGATTAGCCGGATTATTATCTGAACACATGCCTGTACGATGTGAAAAATCAAGATGTTGGCATGTCTCCAAACCACCACATGATTTAGTAGTAAATCCCAAACAACAAAATCGTAAGACCTAGAGGTTATGAACAATATGGCAAGTTAAACCTTTTTTATCAGAATATCCTTGTGATTACAGCATGTATGTAACAGCAACTGCATCGTCAGATCCAAGTATCCACTACTTTTTCGAGAAAGAAAAACTGATGAGAGATCATGCATAGCAATCACATTTAGGAATGTAAAGAATGTTCTCTGAAGATCTTGTAATTCACGGATTTCCTGGAAATCAAGTTTATCATCAGAAAATGTTAAAACGGGCTAGTAATAGAAGATCCAAGAAAAAAACTCAAGGTAAAGAGATATGGAAGAACTACAAAAGGCATGACTAGATAAACATCCCCCGTCTCAGAATCCACGTATTCTATTTCATGATATATTTCATGATATATAAAGTACACTAGCATCTCAAAATTGTTGGTGCCTACAGCAAAGTCAATTAACATAGTGATTTGTCAACTAAACAGCTGAAGGAACACTCAAAAAGTTCACATACCTCAGTGCATCCACCACCAGGTCCTGATAAAACATCAGTCCTTGGGAGAATATTGAATGCCCTGTCAGCAATAACAGGGTAGACTTCTTCCACAATGTCATGAACCCTGGTGCTAAATTTGCAGATGAGTTGATTAAGCAATACCAAAAACCCCACCAGTTCCTTTGGCTGCACATTGTCAATAGAAAAAATAAACACCCTCGACTTTCTAATGCGAACAAAACACTCTAAATTGCAGAAACATATGCTGCGACTATCACTAGTCCTAATCTCCACAAGTCAAAGAGACACCTGTAAATAGTGTTAAGAAATTATCCTTACAAACACATGCCTACATCCCCCATAGGTCTATGCTCTAGTTGATAACATGTAGTTCACATAATAAGGTGAGAATTTGAAAGCCTGGACCATAAGCAACATGACAGGATAGAGTACAAGCAATAGCATACTCCTCCATGCTTACAAGATGTTTCAATAAACACTTACACAAATTGTAAAGCAATATCATTATCAATAAAAATAAAATTATCAGACACTTTCAACACCAATGTGGTTCTGTCCAAAGCCCAAACACAACAACATTAATGGATGTGAAGAAAAAAAGGATCAAAAAAGTAATTATAGCCAGTAACAATATGATAAGTAACGACACCTTCAGTACGCCAAACTACTATACAAGTTCGAACACCGGCAAATCATTGAAGTTAAAAATTAATTAAAAGAAGAGAAGACAGATATAAATGAAAATGTGACAAAAATAAGGCATCTATATACCTCACTTTCTGGAAGCAACTGCTCTAGTGCCTTTGGAAGATAAGGGAACACAGAAGCTCCTAGAGTGTCCACCATACGATGAATGAAAGACGAAACCTATAAGAGGGAGAGTCCCATTAGACAATGTATTTTTATCTAATTATTAAGCAGAATATCAAGAATTCATACCTTACACCGTAGAGGTTCAACTTTTGGGAAGACTACAAGTACTTGTAGAAGAATATCCAGTGTCTATATAAAATAAAAATTTAAATTAATTTCGAGAAAGAGCAATAATAGAACAATAAGAAAGATTAATACAAAATCTCCCTGTTATGAATATTTAACAAAGATGCTCAAGTCAGATTCATCATTTTATTAAATTTAATCTGAACCGGTGGATAGAAACATAGTTTATCATGCTTCATTTTGTGCAGATGCATGTCATTATTATTTGAAAAATAAGTGTATCTGACAAGAAGGGAGATGGAAGAACTGTATAAGCAATTTGCGGGGCATTGTATCTGGACTGTGGAAGTGCATGTTGATCAGGAGGGGACCAAATCTAATTATTGATGGCTAAAACTTGAATTGACTGCATTGTGTAACTAAATAGAGTAATAAAAGCAGAGTAAACTAATGGTGGCCAACATGCAAACTTGCATACTACATAAAGAAACATAAATAATCCACAATTTGACAGAGTCAAATCTTGCACTGACCTGTTTGAACATGAGACCAATAGATGGGCGGCTAGCAGTAACGAGCCGTTCACTAAATCCCTGAATCAGACAAAGTCAAGTGTCTATAAATGCAAATAAAACACTAATAAAATCTGATCCATGGTAAAATGAAAACAAAAGAACAAAAGGAAACAACCAGTATCAACACACAGATACTTATTGTCTAATAAAAAAGCCACCGCAACAAAACAAAATCCATCTCCATGTCATAATATCACCTGGTTTCATATGATTCGCAAAATAAACTACATAAAAGCATGGAAATGACAATCATGGAAAGAAAAACAAACCAACTAAAACACGGGATATATCATTGTAGCATGTAAGGACAAGAAATACCTTGCTAATAGCATTAATTGCCATAATTATTTGCTGGATGTTTCCTACATATGAAAGAGATTCCTCGGATTTGGCATTGGAGAGGGCGACCTCAACCTGAATAAGCATCCATATTTGAAGCTTATCATTTTTATCCAAAGTTCCAATGTGATTGCCAGTCTTTCACCAAGTCAATGATGAGGGTAAATTCAGGACCAAAAACATTTCTACACAAGAGCAAAGGAAGCTAAAGGCAGTTTAAAGAACATAAACATGCAATAAAACTTGACCTGGTGACAAAGTGGAGTAAGCAGTGAAGAAAGATATTCCAATTGCTTCTCTGATGATACATTTTCCATCCCAATCAACAAACCAAGTGCCTGTGTCAACAACTACAGAAGTATTAACCCTGATTATGTATATTATTCTTAATACAAATTCAAATTCCAAAATTACCTCAAAGATATAGCTTCCATCTTCAGCCCCTGAGGATGGCTTCAATGAATTGTTCAAGGATGGCTTCAATGAATTGTTAAGCCTTGTGAATTGGGCCACTGTGTCCTGTAAACTCTGACATTCGATATGAATAAATCAGACAAGACAAAATTATTAGCATACCACAGCAGTTATATTCGTCAGTGACAATTGTCCAAAAACTGCAGAAAATGTTTTGAATGGTGTATACCTGCAAGATTGTCTCAATGTAAGGTACAAGCTTTGCTTTAAGCAGTTTCACACACCTCATGAAAAGATAGCTCGCTCTTCGACTCACATTGACATTTGGATGGTGTATGCCTCTCTCATCGAGAAAGGCACCCAGAGCCATCAGTATATATTGATTGTTCTCCTGCACAAACTTCATATATCTTGTAATCGTCTCCAAATACACAAGTGCCACAAGCCTGTTGCAATGGCAGGGAAATCTGGTCGACAAGAGCATCGGAACCAATTCTCCTAGTACACCATTACCAGTTCTCAATGCATCATCATTTAATGATTCTCCAAGTGCATAAAACAATGAAAGAGCTGCTTCCACTTCTTCAGCATTTCTATCCTCAGAGGAAGAAACAGCTCGATCCAACGAGTTTCTGATAAACATATGGGTGACATCAGGTGCTACACGGCCTATATTACGAAGCAATACAAATATATCCTTCCGAAACTCCATCATCCTATCTTCTTCTTCCCTGCCAATCTTGTCCAATATGTCCAGATTATTTCGATACATGGGATCAAATTGAATCAGTGACCGAATCACTTCCAATATCTTTCCCAGGTGAAGCAGCTGTGTCTCTGTCAATGTTGAACCACTCTTCATTGTACCAACATAACATGAGAGAAACTGAACAATGCTAAAAGCTGAATCATCATCACAGTTCTGCATGACATAAAAAACTGAAGGTAAAACCCCATTAAGGAGATCCAACGAAACCTCCTTGCCGTCCTCTGTGCTCAGACGTTTAGAACATTCCAAAACCTCAGAGGCATATCCCGTGAGCAAAGAAGCTAAACTGGACACAAACTCCGACTCACGATCCTCTGCTACTAATCCAAAAACCCTTGATATTTGAAGGCCCTGCAGAAGGACAAGCTTTGGTTTGGGATCCATCCTTTTCGAAACAACTGCAAGAACAACACCAGCAGCAGAAGCACGTAGTTGATCTGGCAATCCATCATTTAACATTAATTCAAACAACAATCGGGTAAATGCATCATTTGCAATCAACCCAATGTCAATCCACAAAACATACCTCCTCATTGAATCCAAAACGTTAGAACACAACACAGAGTCCATATTCTTATACATTGAGACAATATCATACCAAGCCCCTACAATCTGAGGCACACATTGACCCCTCATTGCGTCCTTGATCCTTCCGGACACCGCCACATCTTCACCACTTCGTGGATAGTCAAAACTTATTATTTCATCATCCAGGGCAGTCAAAACGCGACAAAACATATCAATGACCGCAGTTCCTTTACTCAAATTTGGCAGGAAATCAATGAAAACAGATGGCCAAATTAATGGGTACTCAAAGTAAATTAATGTCACGACAACCTGAGCCAGCTTATTCTTTACAAAGGCCGGTCCTTCTAATATTCTCACGTAATTATTACCACCGCCATTGACATTCTCATTACATGCCATTGAAAACACAGATTTTCGAATGAAAGACTTCTCCTCAGGGCTCATGGAAGAATATTTAATCTGAAGCACCTCATGGAAGCACTGTAGACACCAAAACTGAACTTGAACGAGCTTAGAAAAACACAGTTTCTCCACGCATATGCTACAAATTGATGGGGTCTCCTTAATTTGATGAATAAAGGCAATAGCTTGTGATTTTAGCACCGAATCAACCCCACCGGATTCATCAAAACATATTAAAATTGCCTTTTCCAGGTCATCCATCACACCCCAAACCCTAAACCCTACCGAATCACAAAACCACTCAAAACACTCTCTCGGTTGCAGGCTTCACCTAAATTGAACAATGGATATATGGAGGACAATCGATTGCCTACTTCATTAAAGTTTTATTCGAATGCAATCTGATCGGATACACGAAATCTCCGTTAAAAACGAATTGAAAGAGACTGACAAAGCAGAGATTTGTAAAGCGATTCAACAGCATGCAGTAGAAATCGAGAAGCTTTAGTTTGTCCGACGATTACATCAAATTGACACTTAGGGTTTCCCAAGAATAAGGTTCCGTTGATGAATGAAAGTAGAAATGTTGAGGTGTGAGTGTATCAGTGCATATATGTATAGAGAGAGACGCAGAGATCCATGGGTTTTATAACTGTGTATGCAGAGGACGAAAGGGTTGAGGCAACTAAATAGCTCATATTTCATATCAATCCCCACACAAAAACACAATTCCACCACCAATTTAATATTTTGTTATTTATTATGAAATTATAAATTTTTAAATTTTTATCATACATAATCTATCTTACGGACGCTCAAGTGCGAATTGGTTCGGTTTTGGATGAAATTTTGAACCAACGCAATATATATATCGGTTTATAAAATTTGAAACCGCCAATCTATTAATTATTTAAACCAAACCAATCTAACCAAGAATTTCGGTTTGGTTTGATTCGATGTGCTTGGATTGTTGATTTAATTTTTAGGTTTCATAATAAATTAGTGTATATAATATTACTATATATAATATAATAACTAGCACTAAAAAAATACTTAACTTGAACATATTAAATATTAGTATGGTAAAGTATTTTGCAAATGCACAATGTGCATGTATTATCTAATGCAAATTTCAACAAAAGGAGAGATGTTTTACTCTCTACTGCATTATCTAAATCTAACAAAAAGAACTTCATTTACTCTCTTTATCTTTGATCATCGACAGTAAGTGGTCTTAGACATCTAGTTCAGAGACAAAACTCAATTTCATGAAATCTAAAGAAAATCTCATACGATGACACAAATGATTGATTAAAAAACCTTTCTTTAGAATAAAATTGTTGCCAAGTTTATTACATTGCCTCAATTTAATGGAGTAGGACGTGAGGCAGCCTGTGAGAGTGAGTCAGCGTTTGAAAAACGATGGAGAAGTCAGAATATTTTTAACGGTTACCAAGTATTTGGACTGATATTTAAAATTGAGCCTACTTATTTTGTAATTTCATTTAATTGATTATTTTAAAAAATCCACTATAAACAAAATCAAATAACTCTTTTAAGTTAATAAAATATATTGTATAATTTTTTTTATTATAATAACTTCGGTTTGGTTTGGTTTTGTTTGGTTCAATTTACCTTTTCTAAACCTTGTACCAAACCAATATTTGCGGTTTGAAAATTTTTCACACCAATCCAAACCATGATTGACTAAAAACCAATCCAAACCATACGGTTTGGATTGGTTTAACAGTTTGGTTCGATTTGGTTCGGTTCTTGAATACCCCTAATCTATCTTATATATATAAACATATAATATTTACTTGAACCTTCACGAAAAAATATTATTTTTTAAATCAAATGGATTGCTTTTAATCATAAATAACTTATAAATTACTAATTTTTTATTTCAAAAATATTACTTTTAATAATTGATATAACACATGAGAAAATATTATTTTTTATATCAAAAATATTATTTTTCACATTAAATTATCACTATATAAATTTGGTTAATCAGTTACACAAATATAAACAAGTAAGATCGTCTCATAAGATAGCTACTTTATAAAAAAATAACATTTTAGTTGGTCTATTATGATCGACCAAATCTTTATGCCGTTTTTATGTGAAATAATTTCAGTTTTCAAAAACCTCAAAATTTACAGTGATTTCTTGAACCTTCTTATGTTTTAAAACGGTTATTTTGTAAGAACTAATACTTTAAATTCATTTTCAGAATCTTTATATTCATATTTAAGTTTTTCACATGTTGCGTGCAAAAGTTTGCAAAGTAGTATTATTAAGGAATACAGTCTTAAGGTGTCTTGGTATGCCATTAAACAAACCCAATAAAACTATTTTATTGCCAAAAAGCCTGGAAAACCTTTATTTGTTTTTTCCATAAATTATTTATTGAAATTAAATGTAATAAAAAATTATCAGTTTTTCATTACATATAACAAGTATGTATAAAAATACGCCAGTATTAGATATTACGTTTGAGTCAAATACAGAGAGGGCGACCCAATGTTAGCTCAATTGTCTTGAATGATACCAGATTCAATCGATTAACTGGATTGGATGTGTACCAACCCAAAACCGAAATGAATTATCAAGGGCATAGATTTCCGTCCTCCGTTAATTTATGTTTGATTTAATATATCAATTTTTTAACGATTAAAAATAATTAGTATATTGATTTATTTGATTGGTGGTATCATATCATACTATAATTTTGATGCTCCCATAAGCACCTCGGGACCCGAGTACCGAGCACTGCAGCATCAACCCTACCTACGTCATTAAAGGCGAGAGCAACCAAGAAGCACTAGCGGAGCTCGGGATTCTCGAACGAGGCCTGGCCACGTGCTCGGGAATTGCCCGAGCACCTGCGTTCCCGAGGACCGAGCACCAGCGTTATGGAGAGGAGTTTATAACCCGAGGAGGCGATCCAAGCTCGGGGAATCGCCCGAGGACCCCGACCCGACGTGCTGGAGAATCCTCCGTGGAGACATCTTTCCTTTTTTAGAGGATCTGGACACGATACTTGTTTCCTTCTTTAGAGAATCTGAGGACGATACAACTTGCCTTGTTTACGTAACAAGATTCCCGGAGATCGCGGAGTATCTCACCCGCCCGAGATTTCCGCCGAAGTATCCTCCTCTCCACCGACTTAGCCCCTCTATAAATACCACCAGGTTTGCTCCTTTGTATTCATTCACTCCTTATTGCACACTCTCGCACACAGCTTATATTGCTCTCGTTTGCTCTCGTGCGCACTGCCTGACTTAAGCATCGGAGGGACTTCACCGGATACACTTCCGGCGCCCTCTGACGAGTGTTTTGTGGTTGCAGACATTCAGACGTACTCTCCAGTCTCCGACGCCCGACGTGTCCGAGCTCTTTGACGTGGTGAGAGCTCTCGGCTGAGGTTAATTTGGCTACATCAATTGGCGCCGTCTGTGGAAAATCGAATAAGAGAAAAGATAAGATGACACCAAAGAGGACCAGAGCTCCGGGTACTGGGGAAACCAGCAACACAGAGAGTATTGCTCCGGGGTCGGAGAACCCCCCTCTCACAGCCGCACAGATAGTTGAATTGGTAGCCACCACTGTGGCGCAGGTACTAGCTAGCAGGCCTGATTCGCAGCCCCCTCCCGATCAACAAACCGAGGAGATCAGGAAGTTGCATGGGGAATTAGAGAATCTGAGGAAGGAAAGAAGCTCGGCGCCTCCTCCCACTCCTGCTCGGGAGGTGCCATTCTCTGTTGAGGTGTTGGATGCCGAGCTGCCCCAGCACTTCAAGTACCCAAATGTTGGAGAGTATGATGGGATGGGAGATCCCGAGGAGCATCTATCCCGGTTTGAGAACGCTGCACTTCTCCACCGGTATTCTGACCCTATCAAGTGTAGGATTTTTCTCACCACTCTGGTCCGAGCTGCCCAGCAGTGGTTCAACCTCCTGCCAGCTGGGAGTATCAAGTGTTTTCAGGACTTCAGCCAGGCGTTTCTGCATCAGTTCGCTAGCAGCAAGAAACAGCCTCTGACTAATTTAATCTGTTTACTGTGAAGCAGAAGGAGCAGGAGACACTTCGGGAGTACATTCGATGCTTTAACAGAACTATCATCGAGGTGCCATCTGCTACGCCCGACCTCCTGATCAAGGCGTTCACCCAGGTATTGCGAGGGGGTGATTTTTTCAAATCACTGGTCAAGAAGCCCCCGAAGACATTTGATGAGCTTCTGACCAAAGCAGAAAAGTATGTCAACGTTGAGGAGATACAGTCCTAAAGGAAGAATGAACAGAGGCCACCACCTCGAGCTGATCGGAATGCTCGAGAAGAGAGACCCCAGTCGAGGCCGGTTAGACAGGAGCCCCCATTGCTGTTGGGGGAATTTACTGCCCGAACACCATTGAAAGTAAGCAAAGCTCGGGCTCTGGAGATTTGTGATGAGAGGAAGGTTGTCCAGCGTCCTCGGGGTAGTGAGGGGGCCCCGAGGAATCCGAAGTCAGAAAAGTTTTGTGATTTTCATAGGGATTATGGTCACACTACTATAGAGTGTCCATTGTTGGATCAAGAATTGGAGCGTATCATCCAGAACAATCCCAACGTGCGTGCGATGCTGGTGGAGGATAGGCCGTGTCGATGGGAGAAGAGGCCTCGTCGGGAAGACGGTCGGCAGTATAATAACAGGGCTCTTGGTCAGGACAGAACACCTCGGGGACAGGATCAGCAGCCTAACCGAGGAGAGCGGAGAACACCTCAGCCCCGAGGATTCATCAACATGATTTCAGGAGGACCTACTGATGGGGACTCCAATAGGGCGAGGAAGACGCGGTGCCGTCGGATGGAAACTATGAAGGTCGGGAAAAGGCGCTCGGGGCCCACGATCTCGTTCAGTCCTGAGGACTTACCTCTGGATGTGGAGTCGCACAATGACGCTTTAGTCATCATGGCTATGATTGCAAACTATGAAGTGGCCCGTATCTTTGTGGATTCAGGATGTTCGGTCAATGTATTCTTCAAGAGCGCCATGGATCAGATGGATCTCGGGGAATATCACATGGAGCCTGTGAACACGCCTCTGTATGGGTTCACTGGGGATTATTTACAACCGGTAGGGGCTGTTCAGCTGCCTATGTCGCTCGGTCGGGCGAGCGCAGGAAGACCAAGGTGGTAAAAAATTTACTGTGGTGGATGCGACTTCTTCCTACAACGTCATTCTCGGGAGGCCAGCCATGGCTGCATTCTCGGCTGTAGACTCGGGTTTACATCAGAAAATCAAGTTCCCCATGGGGGATTCGGTGGGGGAAGTCCTCGGTGACCGTAAAATGGCGAGGAAGTGTTATGTCGAAGAGGTGAGAGTTGAGCAGGAGGTGGCTAAGTCCCGAGTACAGGACCATCCAAGGGCTCGGGAAGACAGAGGTGTGAATTTGGTTGAAGATGATTTTCAGCTGACTACAGAGGACGAGGAAAAAGAGGTAGTCCTCGTTCCTCCCGCCGGGATTGTGAAAATTGCTAAGTCCCTTCTCGAGGAGGTGCGAGGGCAGTTGATTCAGTGTCTGGAGAAGAACAGAGATGTATTCACCTGGTCCCCGTCCGATCTGAAGAGGGTCAAGCGTGAAGTAATGGAGCATCGGTTGAATGTCTCCTCGGGTTCCCGACCAGTTATTCAAAAACGGAGGCACTTCGGGCCTGAGAAAGACGCAGTGATCAGAAGTCAGGTCGAGGACCTGCTACAGGCTGGACATATCAGAGAGGTACATTTCCCTACTTGGTTATCTAACGTCGTTCTGGTGCCGAAAACTATAGGGAAATGGAGGATGTGCGTGGATTTTCGGGATCTGAACAAGGCCTGTCCAAAGGATTGTTACCCTCTCCCGAGGATCGATCAGCTCGTCGATTCCACCTCGGGTCATGAGTTGCTCAGCTTTCTGGATGCTTATCAGGGTTACCATCAGATACCCCTGGCCGAGGAGGATCAGCGAAAGGTCAGTTTTATTACTGCGGATGGAACGTTCTGTTATGTCGTTATGCCCTTCGGGCTTAAGAATGCAGGGACGACGTATCAGAGATTGATGGATAAGGTGTTCAAAGAACAGATCGGGAGAAACGTCGAAGTCTATGTCGACGATATTCTGATAAAGTCTCGGGAGGAGAGTTGTTTCATATCTGATGTGGAGGAGACTTTCTGCACTCTGAGGAGTTATCAAATTAAGCTTAACCCGGGCAAATGCTTGTTTGGAGCTCGGACAGGAAAATTTCTGGGTTATATGGTCACTCGTCGGGGGATCGAGGCTAACCCCAAGAAGGTGCGAGTCTGGCTTCCATGTGTCCACCTCGGAATATTCAAGAGGTGCAGAGGTTGACAGGGAGGATTGCTGCTCTCTCCCAATTTATTTCAAGGTCGGCTGATCGAAGCCTTCCTTTCTTCAAGATACTCCGTAAAGCTAAACAGTTTGAGAGGAATGAGCACAGTGAGAGGGCGTTTCAGGAGTTAAAAGAGTATCTGAAAGGGTTTCCAGTTCTGAATAAACCCGAGCTCGGGGAACCGCTGTTTGTCTATCTCGCCGTTACTCCGCAAGCGGCGAGTTCAGTGCTAGTTCGGGAAGAAGGACAGGTGCATCAGCCTGTGTATTTTGTAAGCCATGCTCTAAAAGCGCCGAGCTAAATTATACTACACAGAAGAAGCTGGCTCTGGCCTTGGTTATCACAGCTCGGTGCCTCCGACCCTATTTCTTATCTCATCCGATCATAGTGCTTACTAACAGTGCGCTCGAGAAGATTGTCTCTCATCCCGACGCTTCTGGAAGACTTGTTAAGTGGGTGATCGAGCTCAGTGAGTATGACATACAGTTTAAGCCTCGGGCGGCCATCAAGGCACGCATTGGCAGATTTCTTGACGGAAACAGTGTCCCTTGAGCAGGAAGAGAGGTGGAAAGTGTATGTTGATGGGTCTTCTTGTTCCTCGGGGAGTGGCGTTGGAGTAGTCATGGTGTCCCCCTGGGGGGAGGAAACAAGTTTGGCAATTACTCTTGATTTCAAAGCTTCCAACAACGAAGCCGAGTATGAAGCCTTGCTCATCCAGTTGGTGATTCAACAGAGCAACGGGAAATTCGATATCAAGAATGAAAATATGGTGAAGTATGCGGAGGCATTAAACAAACTGACCGAGGCTTTTTCCGAGGTGGTTCTGTAGCAGGTACCTCGGGAAAACAATGAAAAGGCAGACAAACTTGCGAAGATGGCTAGCTCTCTTGCTCCATCCTCGGGAAAGGAGATACAAGGGAAGGAAATAGTGTCACAGATATATCAGGTCAGGCAGAGTCAAAGGGGAGTGTCTACCTCAGATTGGTGACATGATATCTTGGAGTATATCCTGCGGAAAGTGGTTCCCGACGACCCACGACATGCTCGGGAACTCAAACGTCGAGCACTAATCTTTGTTATATTGGATGATAAGTTGTACAAGAGGTCTTTCTCGCGGCCGCTGCTGAAGTGTCTGGGTCCTGAGGAGGCCAAGTGTGTACTGAGAGAGATTCATGAGGGGTGTTGTGGCAATCACCTCGGCGTGGTAGCTCTGGCTCGGAAAGCCACACTTGCAGGTTTCTTTTGGCCTACTATGCAACAGGATTCTACTGCCCTTGTCCGATCTTGTCAGGGCTGCCAGAAGCATGCTAATCTCCAAAAACAGCCCACCGAGCCCTTAAAAACTATTATCTCTTCATGTCCATTCGATCAATGGGGCATGGATATTGTGGGACCTTTCCCACCAGCTGGAGGACAAAGGATGTTGGTCCGAAAATGGATCAAAAGGATAGCCAGCGCTGATTTGACAAACAGTAAAAATTTTGCGCTGCTATAAACGAGCTGCAATAGCTCAAGGTTCTTGAACATATAAAATACAAAGAGCACCGGAGACAGATCTGGTATGAAATTAAAATAATGCGGAAACACCAGAACTGAATCCTTAGTATTTTAAAACGATTCAAACAGATTTATGTGCAACATAAATCTGTTCGACTGTGCAAGTGTGCTAACTGTGTATGCCTTCAAATATGTTATGCGATGCTAAAGTAAAGCAGGTGCTGAATGAATAACAGAGTACAATACACAAGCGATTTGTTTCTGGAAGTTCGGACCTCAATGTCCTACATCTCCCCTTCTTCCACCTCGAAAGGCTCCACTAGAAGACTTTGATGGTTACAGCACATCTCCAAACACCCACCCACACAAGCAGCACTTGTATGGACTCCTAGACCCCACAAATCCCCCCCAGCCGCAACTGTGTGACTAACTACATACACAAGTTTAACGTCATCGTGCTTGGACGGGACCTGTTGTGAAATGGTTTTGAGATTCATTCACCAATGAATATGAATGAATCTCTGTGTGTGAGATTTTACAATGAAGCTCTCATCTCTCTGTTTCTCACACACTAGGGAAATTGCTCCTAAACAAGCTAATTAAAACTCAGCAATCGACTCTCGTGAAAGCTCCTCTCTAATGGCGGTCGATTGCTTCGTCTTCTGTTCATTTTTCCCTCTGCTGGTACACGGTGCAGTTCAACATATTTTCTGCGACATCCTCACAGCGACCAAC